>CM042247.1:54112972-54395472 GCA_023566225.1 Romanogobio albipinnatus
AATCAATCATTTCTATCTCACCTCAACTCTTATCTCAACTCAGTCTGAATGAAACAAGAAACTGTTAATAAACATCCTTGAGTCTCTGGAACTAAATACTGCATTGTCTTTTAATTAAACTACATCGGTGATGTTGAAGACACAATAACTAATAACAATTACAAATAACATTTCAGTTACCTTCTAAAAATTGATACCTTTAAAGGGATAGTTCGGATGGATGAATGGACAAATTAATGTATGGGTGGGTGGATGTGTGGATGGATGGATGGGTGGATGGACAGATAAATATATGGGTGGGTGGATGGATGTGTCGTTGGATGGATGGATGGATGAATGGGTGGGTGCGTTGATGGGTGGGTGGGTTTATGAATGCAAAATATATGTGTTTACCATATTCATAAGATGAATATTATTAAAAACCACAATAACTAATAAAAATGACAAAGATCACTTTGGTTACCTTCTAAAAATGGATACCTTTAATGGGATAGGATGGATGGATAAATGGATGGCTGCGTTGATGGGTGGATTGATGGATGGATGGATGGATGGATGAATGGGTGGGTGGGTGTATGAATGCAAAATATATGTGTTTAGCATATTCATAAGATGAATATTATTAAAGACACAATACCTAATAAAAGTTACAAAGAACATTTCAGTTACCTTCTAAAAATGTATACCTTTAAAGGGATAGTTGCACAAAAATAAATTTTTGTCCTTGTGTTCAATTCCAGAGCACAAAAGAAAATATTAAGAATAATGTAACTTAGCTCAAAGGGGAAATATGAATAATCAATTATAACTCATTACAATTAATTATGAATATTTGGATCAGTTAACCAAATTAATATTACAATATTATGTATTATGTAATTGAATTAATATTACAATCAAATAGTCTGTTCGTCCAGCGAACACTCAGTACTGATTGTCTATCAACTCTTCAGAAAGGATTTTTTTGTGGCCACAGAAAAATAACTCTTTCTTAGCTCGTAGCTATGATCGATTCGTTTAAGTGACAATTTATTTATAAGCAGACCAGAATCAACTCGTACGAATGTGCACAAAGTTTATTTAACTAAAACACGAACACATAACACATACATGGGTAGAATGGAAAGTAAACGTGACTGAAAAACCGGATCAGAACAGAGGAATGAAGCTATGGAAAAGAGTCTAAAACCTGGGAGGACCATCAGCTGAGACAACAAGCTCCTTTGTTTGAACAAAGGGGTTCAAAGATTTGACTAGCTACACAGCGATTTTGTATATCGTACGTTACTTGCATTTGCCAGAGCTGTTGAAGAGCATTCCGATATACAGTCACAGAAGAAAGTCTTGATAGTTCGGTCTGATGGTATTGCAGTTGCAATCAATTCCTTCCATGTTGAACGAAGAGGTGACAGTGAACTCGCAGAGACTCTGTTATGGTCGATGAAGGTCCACGTGGCTTGACGTGTGGGGCTGGCCGGCGCGTTCTGGAATGGAATGCCAGCGAATACTATGACTAACAATGCAGAGGGAACTTTCTGTTGGCTTTTTTAAGTTCCAGAGGTCACACCTTTGTGACTCATTCGCGTGATTGGAGTGAGCTGAAAATGTGTGTTAATTTGCATTCTGAAAAATTTAACGAACACACTGCATTCTATAAGAAAGTGATATCCACCAAAGTGCGAGTCATTAAATGAGGAATATTTTGATTGTAGACACCAGCTAAATGGGCTAACATTAACTAGTAGTTCTATCATCAAGCATGCATAACACTACACAATATAAAAAGACAATATACAAACAGTAATGATATAACAATGTGCTGGGCAAATGCATGTTCCTTCATTAAGATTGTCAATGAATTAGTGGATAGAATTCCATTTATATAGGGGGTTGAGTGTCTGTTGGTTGTACGGTTCGCTCATTTGAGAACCGATCAGCCCAAGTGTTTTTGAAGTGTATGAATTAGCACCAGGGTGCTAATTCCCAGTGGGAAAACTAGACACCACAGAGCCTATCTGGGTCCTTAAGGAGATTGTAGCTGCGTCCGAAATCGAATACTTCTCTACTACATAGTATGCAAAAAACAGTACGCCAACAGAGTAGTATGTCCGAAGTCATAGTACTCGAAAAACAGTAGGCGAAAAGTACCCGGATGACCTACTACTTCCAGCAAGATTCTGAAGTGCACATACAATGGACACTTTACAATCCCATGAGGCCACGGGAGACGATTTATGAATGGACGTGATGGGACGCAACTGACGCTGGTAGGTCACATGATCATGACAACATGGCAGATGTAGTACGTCCGGATTACATTCATACTACGTTCATTCACACTATGTAGAACGTACTTTTTCAACGGTCGCGAAGTTCGTTCAAATTCAAATGTAGTACCTACTCACATAGTTCGCGATTTCGGACGCAGCCTGTGTGTTTGATTGGATCCAGTAATTACCGTAAGATAAGACATTTTTGTTCCACACAAAAAAGAAAGTCATGCATGTTTGGAATGAAACTAGATTGAGTAAATGAGGACAGGATTTTAATTTTTGCCTGAACTAGTCAGTTGTTTTTGCATTAGCGGGACATTTGGGTTATTCTCAGGTAACAGAGCCATTTGTGCCCCTTTTGTGTCCCCATGACAAACTATCAATATACTTAAAAGGGATGCTAGTCACATTATTTGACGGATATTGGGTTAATTAGCAATTGTATGGTCTTCCTCTGTATTTCAGTGTTTACACTATATTGGCCTCGTCAAGATCAACTTTTAAACTCACTTTACCACATTTACATGCACATCATTTTCCAATTAAGGCCCATAATCTGTTAAAAGAGTGGCTTCACATCTTTTGGGACATTCCTGTATATGTGTAGTAAAGATGTTCCCAAATAACTAAGGCCCTGTTTACAGCTGGTATTAAGATGCGTTTTGGTCGATTGGATCACTAGTGGGCACGCTAAATAAACATAAACACACATGAAAATCATAGACCCTCCTCTTGAAGAAATCAGGACAGAAGTGCTTGAAAGGCGACAAAAGAGACGGATTAAAACACCAGGTGTAAACGGGTATGCATCTCCCTTATCTACTTGTGATCCGATCGACCTTTTCATCTACACAAAGACAAATTTAATTTAATCCAAAGGTCCATAAAACCTTTTTTGAAACAAATCAGTCTTTAATTAGCATATTTTATACTGATATCAGAGCCAAAATGGCTGACAGTGCTAACTATGAACCATGTTTCCTCTGCAAATTCTATGCAAAAGCACTGTTTGAAATAATACCTACCCTTCTTATCCTGTGAAGGTCATACATGGCACAGAGTAATATATTATTTACACTGAATCCTCTAGTGTACTTGAGGCCAGATCCTCTCATCTGTACACACACACACACACACATACACACACACACCCCTCCTGAGCCTCTGTACTGAGGAGAGATCCATAAAGATACACCCTCTGAAAAATATAAAGGCCCAGCATGGGAAAATAACACTATCAGCAGGGCTGATGGAAGGGAAAGTGCAAGAAAACATTCTTGGTGCTTATTGTGCTCAGAAAAAATGCTGTATGTTTTCCCTGAAATGTGAGTCTTGCAATAGTTAAAGCTCTTCTGGCTCAAGGCTCTCAGTAGACAAAAACACCTGTCTTGCCACCACCGGGCCCAAGAACATGGTGCATAATTGGAACAAGATTGTTGCTGGAGGTGATGTACTACTGTATATTCCACCCAGACATGATAAAGCCTAAAATAACATCTCACTTGAAGCCAATGTTACTCAAAGTGAAACCAACTGGTAGGTCACAGATCTCTTCTGGTAAGTACGGTGGCCCACAACACAACAAAATTTAAAAAGCAAACATAAGTTCACAAACACAACGAAATCAAGCCACAACACAACGAAATCAAGCCACAACACAACGATCAAGCCACAACACAACGATCAAGCCACAGCACAACGAAATCAAGCCACAACACAACGAAATCAAGCCACAACACAACGATCAAGCCACAACACAACGAAATCAAGCCACAACATAACGATCAAGCCACAACACAACGATCAAGCCACAACCCAACGAAATCAAGCCACAACACAACGAAATCAAGCAACAAAACAAAGATATTAAGCCACAACACAACATCTCGGTTACGTATGTAACCCTCGTTCCCTGAGGAGGGAACGGAGACGTACGTTAGTGACTAACGAATGGGGGTTTCGCTTAGAAGCCAATTACCTTCGAGAATTCAACAGCGCCCAATGGCAGTGTCAATGCCATGGGCATGCGGAATTTGCATGCGTAACTCCGCCCCACCCTGTGGGTATATAAGGAAGTACACTGGCAACATCGCATTATGTTACTGCTGCAGGAGCCAAGACTGAACTCCGCATACCAGCAACACAGCTGACGTGGCAAAGGAACGTACGTCTCCGTTCCCTCCTCAGGGAACGAGGGTTACATACGTAACCGAGACGTTCCCTTTCGTTCAGTCACTACGACGTACGTTAGTGACTAACGAATGGGGGTTCCAATACAACAACGCCACTCAGCTGTCATCCAGTGCCCTGCGTAAGTGTGAGTACCCTGTCGTAAGACTAGTACGGACGAAGTACTCCCACTTATCACAGGAATACCAAGGTACACTGGGAAGCATATCCCAGTGAGGGAATGCCAAGATGCCTACCCGTGGGGAGGACTTAGAGAATACACATATGACCCGCTAAGGGCTGCATATGGAAGAACTCTAGGGTACCAGCCGAAGGTGGATTTTTAACCCTAGGGGCGGCAGGGACTTGCCAAGGGAAAGACACCTGCTCGCTGAGGAGGCTTACGGTGGAAATACTCGTGTGGGGGTCGCCGGAGGGGAACCATGCACACGGAGTACCTGGCCGGACATGAGGGTCTGGGCTCGAAAGGGCAGACTGAACTGATGTCGGCGTCAGCAGTGCTGGAGGAGCTCAGGGCTCTCGGGGAGCTCACCTGAGGAAAATATCGCACGTATCCAGTCCTTGGAGTGGAATGGCGAGCAAGCGAAGACACCTGAGCCTGGCCCATTACCGGCCACCCGTAGGGCTCCACTCGGAGATTGTAGAATCTGGCGAATGTGTTAGGTGTCGCCCAGCCTGCAGCTCTGCAGATGTCTGTTAGCGAGGCGCCATGTGCTAAAGCCCAAGAGGAGGCCACACTCCGGGTGGAGTGTGCCCTGACCCCAAGGGGACATGGTCGACCTTGCTGCTGGTAAGCCAAAACAATGGTGTCCACTATCCAGTGAGACAACCTCTGCTTTGAGAGAGCTCTTCCCTTCCGCTCTCCACCATAACAGACAAAGAGCTGGTCTGAGGTCCTGAAACATCGCGTGCTGTCTACATAGGCGCGGAGAGTGCGTACTGGACAGAGCAATGCCAAGGCTGGGTCTGCCTCCTCCAAAGGCAGCGCTTGCAGGTTCACCACCTGGTCTCGGAACAGAGTGGTGGGAACCTTGGGCACATATTCGGGCCGGGGTCTCAGGATCACGTGAGCGTTAGCCGGCCCGAACTCCAGGCACGCTTCGTCAACCAAAAATGCCTACAGGTCCCCAACCCTCTTAAGAGAGGCCAATGCGGTCAGCAGAGCCGTCTTCATAGACAATAATTTAAACTCAACCGACCGCAAAGGCTCAAAGGGAGGCCTCTGCAGAGCACTTAGGACTACTGCGAGGTCCCAAGAGGGAACGAGAGGAGAGCGAGGAGGATTCAGTCTCCTCGCCCCCCTCAGGAACCTGATGATCAGGTCGTGCTGACTTACCTTTTTGTCTCCCAGGAGATCGTGGTAGGCAGATATTGCGGCCACGTACACTTTAAGGGTGGAAGGAGACAGCCTTCTTTCCACCCCCTCCTGGAGAAACGATAGCACGGACCCGATCGGGCATTTCCAGGGGTCTTCTTGGCGGGAAGATGTGACGAAGAGGTTCCACTTCAACGCATAGAGGTGTCGTGTAGACTCTGCCCTAGCGGAAGTGATGGTAGCGACCACCGCAGGTGCCAAAGGGTGCCCCGTCTCTGAGTGAGAAGGTCTTGCTTACTCAAAGGAATAGGCCAGGGAGGGGCTGTCGCAAGGAGTAGCAGTTCTGAGAACCAGGTCTGGCCGTGCCATACGGGGCGACCAACATGACCTGCTCCTTGTCCTCCCTGATCTTGCACAGTACCCGTGCGAGAAGGCTCACTGGGGGAAACGCATATTTGCGTAGACCCGGTGGCCAGCTGTGCGCCAGTGCATCCGTGCTGACCCTCGGTCAGGGAATAATACAGGGAGCAATGGGAAGAGTCCTGGGAGGCAAACAGGTCTACCTGTGCGTCGCCGAACCGTTCCCAATCAGCTGGACCGTCTGGGGATGGAGTCTCCACTCTCCAGGAAGAGGCTGAATCCGTGAGAGCTCGTCGGCTGCACGGTTCAGGACTCCCGGGATGTGGACAGCATGAAGGGAACTCAGATGCTTCTGACTCCATAAAACGAGATGGCGGGCGAGTTGAGACATACGGCGGGAGCGTAGACCGCCCTGGTGGTTGATGTACGCTACAGCGGCCGTGATGTCTGTCCTGACTAGTACATGTTGACCCCTCAGCAACGCTCGGAAGCGGTGCAGGGCGAACCGTACTGCCAGTAACTCGAGGCAATTGACATGCAGAAGGCGCTGGGGTCCTGTCCAGGAGCCCAGGTGTCCATTGCACATGGCACCCCAGCCCATGGATGAGGCATCTGTTGATACAACAACATGCCTGGAAACTCGTTCTAAGGACACTCCGGTCCGTAGAAAACTGAGGTTCGACCACGGGGTGAGAGTCTGTAAGCAGGCCCGAGTCACTTGTACCCGGAGCGTGCCAGACCGCCATGCCCATCTCGGGACTCGATCGCGTAGCCAGTGCTGAAGCGGTCTCATATGTAGCAATCCGAGCGGCGTCACCGCGGCTGCAGATGCCATATGCCCCAGGAGCCTCTGAAATAGTTTCAGTGGGACTGCACTCTCGCCCACAAGGCAAGTCAGCAGAGACTGCGTGCGCGCTCGCTGGTAAGCAGCGTGCACCTGCGACCGAGTTGGAAACCACACTGAGAAAGGAGATCCTCTGCACGGGGCAGAGTCGCTCTTCTCCCAGTCGACCCGAAGGACCAGACGGGCTAAGTGCTGGAGCACTTGGACTCTGTGTCCGCAGACCTGCTTACGAGAGTGACCCAGTATGAGCCAGTCATCGAAGTAGTTCAGGATGCAAAACCCGTGCTGCCGAGTGGCGCAAGGGCTGCCTCGATAGACTACGTAGAGTCACGAGGGGACAGAGCTGCCCGAATGGGGGGACTGCGTACTGAATGTCCGCCCCTCGAAGCAAACCGTAGGAACGGTCCGCGTCGAGGAAGGAGACATGAAGTAAGCGTCCTTCAGGTCGATCGCTGCAACCAATCTACCGGACGAACGCGTCCAAAGAGGCGTTCGCTACCGACATCCTGAACGGAAGCCTGAGAAGGATCAGTTCAAGACAGGCAGATCCAGGATTGGCCATAACCCACCGGTTTCCTAGGGTACAATGAAGCAAGGGCTGAGAAGCCGGACTTCACTTCGGCTGGAGGGACAGGCTCGATCACACCCTTCGCCAGTAGGGTGACAACCTCCGCACGCATGACAGGGGATAGGAACCTGCGCGAACTGAATCACGTAGCCGCGCCTGACGGTCTTCGCGACCCAGCGGGACAGTCCCGGAAGCTGAAACCAGACTCCCAGGAACTGCACCAGCGGGGTCATTCGGACCACAGACGTACCCAGGGTGGGGCAGCGAGGCAGCGTTACCGGCCCGGACATGGGAGGCTGTTGGGCGTCCCGGTGTGGGGGCACGGTTAACTGCTGCGTCCTGACAGAGGAGACCAGGGAAGGACGCACGTTCCACTGGGGTCTGCTCTGAGAGGAGGCTGGCGAGAGAGAGGGACGAGAGCGGGCTTATGGAGGGTGCATAGGACAGCCACACCACGTCAAAGCCCTCTGTGGACACCGTAGTGCGCAACAGAGTGTTCAAAAGTGTGTGTGTGTGTGGGGGGGGGGCAGTGTACCCTAGGCCGCGGCCCCATCAAGGGCAGAGAAGGCGGAGGAGGCCACCAAACGGTCACGGGAAGCACGGGGACTTCCAGGACCGCGTGATCTCCTCATGCACCTCGGGAGCGAAAGGCATTGGGGGCGGGGCCCAACAGCTGTCGGGTGCCGCCCACAAAAACCGATCGCGCAACCACGAGCACTCGCGACTGGGCGGAGTTCCACACCAGAGCGAGGCTCGGCCTGCCCGAGATAAACTGGCTATCAACTCTAGGTCAGATCAGGCAGCGCTGACACACCCGGAGGCGGAGCACAACCTAGTCGTCATCCCCAAAGGACTCTAGCCCACCTTGGGATGCGGCGATCGTCATCTCGCCGCTATCTGGAGTGTGAACGAAACGAACGAGGCGTCAGAGACGGGCCGCTGTTTCAGTCCAGCACTCGCGGGAAGCGATGTGCGAGAGGGGGGCGTGGCCCGAGGAATGATCGTTGGGGTTCTTAATACCACGGCACCACCCTCAGGTCACCCTGGCCACCAGCCAAAGTACCACCTCTCTCAGAGACGGTAGATTGGGGTGTGGCAGAGGGGACTCTCTCTCCTCGCGGAGATCACTGAGTCTCGACCGCGACATCGCGATGAATCACTGCCCGAACGTGCAGAAGCCCAAACACGTCGAGCAGTGAATGTGCCCATAGACAGCAACGGAGATTGATCGCACCCGGAAGTGCACGGGCGAACCGTCTTGAAAAAGATGTGCCACGCGCAAGCTCTTTTTGTGAGAGGAAAGCTCTGCAGAGTGCCGAAGCGCCCAGGGAAAACACACACAGCTGTTGCAGATCACTGCACAGATCAGCAGGCAGGCAATGCGAGATCGCTGGAACGGGCCGTCACACCAACACCCTGGAGAACCGCTCGTCTGAAGACTGAAGAGAAGACTTCAGAATTCAGGCTTGTAGGAGTGAAGAGATGCTCTTGGCTCCAAAGCAGAAACATAATGCGATGTTGCCAGCGTACATACCTGCGTACATACCTGGGTACATACAGCGTACAGCGTTATATACCCACAGGGTGGGGCGGAGTTACGTATGCAAATTCCGCATGCCCATGGCATTGGCACTGCCATTGGGCGCTGTTGAATTCTCGAAGGTAATTGGCTTCTAAGCGAAACCCCCATTCGTTAGTCACTAACGTACGTCGTAGTGACTGAACGAAAGGGAACGGAAAAGCCATAACACAACTGAAATGCTCCCGACCACTAGGGGGCTCTTGGAGTGCGGTAAAGTTAGTCCACTGTTCTAGATTCGTCAATCTTCCAAAGATATCAATACCAATTTTAACAGTATGTAACTATTGTATATCGACATTAAATATTAATTCAAAACCACCCCCTACCACGGCGCATGATGCTTAAGGGAACGTCTGCCAATTCCACCACGTGGTTGAAGCGTATAATATGTATTAATTAAAACACTTTTAAACAAATGTTCACATATAAAAACAGACATGTTCAAACTCCAAAGCTTGATTGTATTGGTAATATTAATTACAAATGAATACAATGTAATACAAATTATACTTTTCAACCACATGGTGGACTTGGCAGACGTTCCCTTAGGCATCATGCGCCGTGGTAGCGGATCAAAGCATTCTCAAGTATAAATATGCAGCTATAATGCATGTGGGTGATTTTGAATTAATATTTCATGTCGATATACAATGGTTACATACACTTAAACTGATTAGATTCAAGTTCAAGTTTATTGTCATTACACATGTACAAGTACACTCCATCGTAGTATTGATATATTTGTAAGATTGGCGAATCTATAGAACAGTGGCAAGGAAAGCTAACTTTACAGTGCTCGAGTGCCCCCTAGTGGTCGGGAGCATTTCCGTTGTGTTGTGGCATTTTTGTTGTGTTGTGGCTTTTTTGTTTTTGTTTTGTGGCATTTTCGTTGTGTTGATTTTGTTATGTTGTGGCTTTATTTAGTTGTGTTGTGGCTTGATTTTGTTGTGTTTTGGCTTTTCCGTTGTGTTGTGGCTTGATTTCGTTGTGTTGTGGCTTGATTGTGTTGTGAAATTATGTTTGCTTTTTAAATTTTGTTGTGCTGTGCACTATATACTGGGCCACCATAGGTAAGTTATCAATACCATAAAATACATGTTTTTTTCGTTATTGAAAAAAAGTAAGATTTCATCAGGTAGTCAAGTCAAGTCAACTTTATTTATATAGCGCTTTTAACAATGTAGATTGTTTCAAAGCAGCTTTACAGTATTAAACAGGAAAACAATGCAGAAATTTCATAAGCTGCAGCATTATTTTACAACAACAATGCAGCATAATTTTATTAAGCTGTATAGCCATTTGATGTCATCAGTTCATTTCAATTTCCATACGGTAACAGTGTGGGCTTTAGATCAATAATTAGATCAGTAATTTAGTTTATATGGTTAATTTAGTTTATTAATTAGATTTATTTCGATGTTTAGTTGAAAAATATAGTGTCCCCAACTGAGCACGCCAAGCCAGAGGCAACAGTGGCAAGGAAACCAAAACCCCATCAGGTGACCTAATGGAGAAAAATAAACCTTGGGAGAAACCAGGCTCAGTCGGTGTGCCAGTTCTCCTCTGGCCAATTAACAAACAGCGTATTATTATTATTATTATTCTGGCCTCTTTACAGGTCAGAGGTCATAATAGATTGGAATATTCGAAGGACCGAAGGCAACACGCTGGAGACGGGTTTATTGAGGATGATGTTGATTAAATAATTATTAAAGTGCAATATTCGAATGATCGGAGGCAACACGCTGGAGACGGGTTTATTGCGGATGACATATCGATTTAAGTATTATTTAATTGTAATATTCGAACAATCGGAGTCAACGCGCTGAAGACTGGTTTATTGCGGATGACATATCGATTTAAGTATTATTTAATTGTAATATTCCAACAATCGGAGTCAAGACGCTGAAGACGGGTTTATTAAGATGCCGTGTCGATGAGGCAGTTGCAGGGGGAGACTAATTGACACGGTCTCTGCGGACACTTCGGGGTCCTGTGTTGGTCTTCTCTGGGCGCAGGTCCACCATCTGATCTGGATACGGCCGGGATCTGGCTGACTGCAATAAACCTCGGGATAAAACAAAGAGACTATCATTAGCGTAGATGCCATTCTTCTGATGATGTAACGAGTACATCAGGTGTTATGGGAAGTGTTCCCGGTTCCGGCTGACCTAGTTAATGCAGCCTAACAATCATTTCATTGAAAAAGTGTTTTATGTGTATGCCACAGTAAAGAGATGTGTTTTTAGTCTAGATTTAAACTGACAGAGTGTGTCTGCTTCCCGAACAATGCTAGGAAGACTGTTCCAGAGTTTAGGAGCTAAATAGGAAAAGGATCGACCGCCTGCAGTTGATTTGGATATTCTCGGTATTATCAACTGGCCAGAGTTTAGAGAGCGCAGTAGACGTGATGGAGTATAATATGTTAAGAGCTCGCTCAAGTATTGGGGAGCTAAACCATTTAATGCTTTGTAAGTAATAAGCAAGATTTTAAAATGTATGCGATGTTTAATAGGCAGCCAGTGCAGTGTTGACAGAACTGGGCTAATATGGTCATACTTCCTGGTTCTAGTAAGTACTCGAGCAGATACACACAGATGTGTTTTTTTGTGTGTGTGTGCAAGAGTAAAATAGGACCTGTTACAACAATCATCTCTGATCTCTGTTTCACAAACTCTCTTGCCACCGATCGGAGAAAGGGGTATACCAAATCACCAACAGAAAAGAACATAAAACATCTTTCTAAGCAAACATATGCAGTTTAAAGCGGTAGTGCAATTATAGTATTCTGTAAGCACCAAGCCTGGGATGCTGAGTAAAACACTCACACATTTTACAAACAGTGTAAATTTCATACTCCCACCCCCTTCTAGTGAAACAGACCATCCCTTCTTCGATCTCTCTTCTGCTTATCTATTTAATAAAGTTTGTTGAATTATGACACCACTCTATTACATTCTCCTTCCCCAATTTCCTCAAACTTTCAAAACATCAAAAAGTTATGAAGGGGAAACATTTTTCTTTACATGACCTTGAAACCATGACGTGAAGTCCTCTGTGAAGATGGCAGATTAATCTAACAGGTAGATAAATGCCCATATCAATATATCTACAGATCAGTTTAATGATTTTCCACCTTTTTCGACTTTTCTTACAAACTGTATTTAATCTCTTTTAACTCCTCAACACTCTCAGCATTTTCTGATATTTGCTGATTTTCTATCAGAGTACTGGCTGCAGATAAAGTCTTAATTATTGGTGATTTTAACATCCATGTCGATAATGAAAAAGACACATTGGGATTGGCATTTATAGACATTCTAAACTCTTTTGGTGTTAGGCAACACATGTTAGGACACACTCATCATAGTTTATATCTAATATCTATAACCGTCCTTCGGATGACACGTTAAACCAAGGTCCAGTCAAGACCACTCTGTGGTCATTAAAAAAATCCCAGGATGTTCTTCAGAAAAAGAGTAGGGGTGTAACCCTGGCATCCTGGTGAAATTTGTCCATTGGCCTCTGTTCATTATGGCCTCCTAATAATCCCCATATACCGATTGGCTTCATCACTCTGTCGCCTCTCCACCTATCAGCTGGTGTGGTGGGTGTTCTGGCACAATATGGCTGCTGTCGCATCATCCAGGTGGTGCTGCATATTGGTGGTGGTTGAGGAGATTCCCCCTCTCATTTAAAGCACTTTGAGTACCCAGGAAAGTGCTATATAAATGTAACAAATGTATTATTATTATTATTATTATTATTGTCACATGGAATAAATGTAGATGACGTTGAAATTCTGCAGCAGAGCGATGATCATAATCTAATCTCATGTACACTTCATTTAGCCAAGGCTGCAAAGCCGTCTCCTTGTTACAAATATGGTAGATCGGTATCATGGTATCATTCCTACCATTAAAGATTGCTTTATGAATAATCTTTCTCATCAGTTTCCTCTCATCAGCATCCCAGATTTAGAAACTCAATGTTGCAACAGAAACTATTGACTTTAGACACAAGATTAAAGAAAATAGTTTGACGCTGATAAGGGTGTCCATCAGTGCACATGGCACCAGGACACCCTAGGTCGTAGGTCAATGATCGACTTCGTGGTCGTTTCATCTGACCTGCGGCCATATGTCTTGGACACTCGGGTGAAGAGAGGGGCGGAGCTGTCAACTGATCACCACCTGGTGGTGAGTTGGATCCGATGGCGGGGGAGGAAGCTGGATAGACTCGGTAGACCCAAACGTACTGTGAGGGTCTGCTGGGAACGTTTGGCCGAGTCTCCTGTCAGAGAGATCTTCAACTCCTGCCTCCGGCAGAGCTTCGACCGGATCCCGAGGGAGGCTGGAGATATTGAGTCCGAGTGGACCATGTTCTCCACCTCCATTGTCAAAGCGGCTGCTCGGAGCTGTGGACGCAAGGTCTCCGGTGCCTGTCGAGGCGGCAATCCCCGAACCCGGTGGTGGACACCGGAAGTAAGGGATGCCGTCAAGCTGAAGAAGGAGTCCTATCGGGCCTGGCTGGCTTGTGGGACTCCTGAGGCAGCTGACAGGTACCGGCAGGCTAAACGGACTGCAGCCCGGGTGGTTGTGGAGGCAAAAACTCGGGCCTGGGAGGAGTTCGGTGAGGCCATGGAAAAGGACTATCGGCTGGCCTCGAAGAGATTCTGGCAAACCGTCCGGCGCCTCAGGAGGGGGAAGCAGTGCCCTACCAACGCTGTTTACAGTGGCGATGGGCGGCTGTTGACCTCAACTGGGGATGTTGTCGGACGGTGGAAGGAATACTTCGAGGATCTCCTCAATCCCGCCGTCACGTCTTCCATTGAGGAAGCAGAGGCTGGGGGCTCAGAGGAGGACTCGTCCATCACCCAAGCTGAAGTCACCGAGGTGGTCAAGAAACTCCTCGGTGGCAAGGCACCGGGGGTGGATGAGATCCGCCCTGAGTACCTCAAGTCTCTGGATGTTGTGGGGCTGTCTTGGCTGACACGCCTCTGCAGCATCGCGTGGCGGTCGGGGACAGTGCCTCTGGGATGGCAGACCGGGGTGGTGGTCCCTCTTTTTAAGAAGGGGGACCGGAGGGTGTGTTCCAACTATAGGGGGATCACACTTCTCAGCCTCCCCGGGAAAGTCTATGCCAGAGTACTGGAGAGGAGAATTCGGCCGATAGTGGAACCTCGGATTCAGGAGGAACAGTGCGGTTTTCGTCCTGGTCGTGGAACACTGGACCAGCTCTATACCCTCTACAGGGTGCTGGAGGGTTCATGGGAGTTTGCCCAACCAGTCCACATTTGTTTTGTGGATTTGGAGAAGGCATTCGACTGTGTCCCTCGTGGCGTCCTGTTGAGGGTGCTGGGGGAATATGGGGTCCGGGGTCCTTTGCTGAGGGCTGTCCGGTCCCTGTATGACCGAAGCAGGAGTTTGGTTCGCATTGCCGGCAGTAAGTCAGACTTGTTCCCGGTGCATGTTGGACTCCGGCAGGGCTGCCCTTTGTCGCCGGTTCTGTTCATAATTTTTATGGACAGAATTTCTAGGAGCAGCCAAGGGCCGGAGGGTGTCAGGTTTGGGGACCACACGGTTTCGTCTCTGCTCTTTGCGGATGACGTTGTCGTGTTGGCCCCTTCTAACCAGGACCTCCAGCATGCACTGGGACGGTTTGCAGCCGAGTGTGAAGCGGCTGGGATGGGAATCAGCACCTCCAAATCCGAGGCCATGGTCCTCAGTCGGAAAAGGGTGGCTTGCCCACTTCAGGTTGGTGGAGAGTTCCTGCCCCAAGTGGAGGAGTTCAAGTATCTAGGGGTCTTGTTCACGAGTGAGGGGAGGATGGAACGGGAGATTGACAGACGGATCGGTGCAGCTTCTGCAGTAATGCGGTCGGTGTACCGGTCTGTCGTGGTGAAGAAAGAGCTAAGCCGTAAGGCGAAGCTCTCGATTTACCGGTCAATCTACGTTCCTACTCTCACCTATGGTCATGAGCTTTGGGTCATGACCGAAAGGACAAGATCCCGGATACAGGCGGCCGAAATGAGCTTTCTCCGCAGGGTGGCTGGGCGCTCCCTTAGAGATAGGGTGAGAAGCTCAGTCACTCGGGGGGAACTCGGAGTAGAGCCGCTGCTCCTCCACATCGAGAGGGGACAGCTGAGGTGGCTCGGGCATCTGTTCCGGATGCCTCCTGAACGCCTTCCCGGGAAGGTGTTTCGGGCATGTCCAACCGGGAGGAGGCCCCGGGGAAGACCAAGGACATGCTGGAGGGACTATGTCTCCCGGCTGGCCTTGGAACGCCTCGGTGTCCCCCCGGAAGAGCTAGAGGAAGTGTCTAGGGAGAGGGAAGTCTGGGCATCCCTGCTTAGACTGCTGCCCCCGCGACCCGGCCCCGGATAAGCGGAAGAAGATGGATGGATGGATGGAGTCTGACGCTGTTGTATAACGAGCACACTCGTTATAGAAAAATGGAGCCCAGCTGGAAGAAAACAAAGAGGTCTTTTGCATTTCATGGAAGGTCAGTGTTACTGCATACAGAAAGGCCTTAAAAACGGCTAGATCTGCTTACTTTTAGACCCTCGAAAGAAAACAAACACAATCATAGGTAGTTCACAGCAGTAATAACTTTATGAATTTCTTTACTTAGAAAGATTGATACTATTATAACCCCTGCAACCGTCTACTACAGTATCACATAAGACACCCCGTGGGGAAAAATTCCATCCATTATTTGCTGTAGGAGAGGAAAAGTTGTCTAAACTTGTTGAATCACCATAATCAACAACATTTAGACCCTATACCAGAAATGGGCAAACTCAGTCCTGGAGGGCCACTGTCCTGCAGAGTTTAGCTCCAGCCCTGATAAAACTCATCACCTGAAGCTTTCTAGTAGACATTGAAGACATTGATTAGCTGGTTCAGGTGTGTTTGATTAGGGTTTGACTTTGGATAGATTTCATATACAGCCAAGCCCGAAATGATTCATACCCTTGGTAAATATGACCAAATAAGGCTGTGAAAATAAATCTGCGTTTTTAATCCTTTTGATTTTTTGTTTTGAAAATTCATAAAATTCTAACCTTTCATTGGAGAATAAGAATTTTAAATGGGGGGTAAATAAATGAAATAAATGTTTTTCTCTAATACACATTGCTCACAATTAATCATACCCTTTTATTCAATAATTTTTGCAACCTCTTTTTACTAAGATAACAACTCTGAGTCTTCTTCTATAATGCCTAATGAGTTTGGACAAGAGATCAGAGACCATTCCTCCATATAGAATCTCTCCAGATCCTTCAGATTCCCAGATCCATGTTGGTGCTTCTTCTCTTCAGTTCACCCCACTCATCTTCTATAGTGTTAAGGTCAGGAACTGGGATGGCCATGGCAGAAACTTGGTTTTGTACTCAGTGACACATTTTTGTGTTGATTTTGATGGTTGTTTTGGATCACTGTCCTGTTGGAAGATCCAACCGTGGCCCATTATAAGATAAGATTTCTAGCTGGGACAGTCAGGTTTTAATTTTGTATCTGTTGGTATTTGTTAGAATCCATGATACCATGTATCTGAACAAAATGTCCAGGATCTCTGGAAGAAAGATAGGCCCACAACATAAAAAATACAGCAGAGTATTTCATTTGACACATTTTACCTTCTATCTTGAGTGTTTGCAGACACAAAGCTCTTTTTTTCCATCTGACCACATACACATTTATTTCATAATAAGACCCACCCCCCATTTAAAATTCTTATTCTCCAATGAAAGGTTAGAATTTTATACATTTTTTTAAAACAAAAGATCAAAAGGATTAACAACACAGATTTATTTTCACAACCTTCTTTGGTCATATTTACCAAGGGTATGAATAATTTCGGGCTTGACTGTATCTCTCTATATATTTTTTAATTTAAAACATTAATCCTATTACATTATTTATGTGTTTCTTCCATTCCATAACACAAGTGCTTTATAAACACACAGTTAAAGCAGCCAGAGAAAAACTAAAGTTAAGGGTTAAGGGTCAAGAGCCAACTAAAGCAGACACTGATCTCCAGCATGGTAACTGCCAACAAAACTATTATTTTCATTAAAACATGTCTGGTTAGTAATGAAGCTGGTGATGCTGTGGAGTTGTTTAATTCTCCTCTGCTGAGATCTTCAGAGATTTGTCATCTTTTATCTTCAGTTGATTTCATCTAAGGGTGTGGCTGAAGTCAGTTGTAGTTCTTGTGTTTCTCTTTCCTTCAGTGATTCTGCTCATTATCATCAGGTGTTCATCATCAATGCTCAATCATCTCTTAATTATCTCATTAACATCAACACTGCTTCAATGGTACTTTAACTCAGTAGTGAGCACACACATGAAAACTTGGCAGTGTTAATTTAACATGGGCGTTTTTCTGCTATTACATAAATCTTACCCGTTTCATTTACGTAAATCTGACATATATGAATCAAATTCAGTTTATCAATACAATTACACAAATCTTATCTGTTACATTTATGTATGGCTTACAAATATGAACCACATTAAGTTGGTTATAATTTTTTTAAAAGTTAAAATTATGTAATCCAAATGCATGGAAAATTTATATGCAATTAAAATACATAAATCTTATGTTTAGGCATGATTTTTTTTTTAAAGTGTACCCTGGAAGTTACCTCCGTTTTTGGAACTGAAAGTTGAGGTTATCCGCTAACTTACTCTTAAACATACCAAGTTATGCCACATAACCTGCTTTCTGGAATACCCCCATGGTTAGTATATTTCTTATCTAAGAAACTCATCTGTATATTGTTCTTTTGAGAGAGATGAAGGGTATTCCATGCACTATTGTCTTGAAAGAAGAAAGCAAACTGGATCTAACCAGCAGAGAGAGAGAGAGAGAGAGAGAGAGAGAAGTGAACGGCCCAGGTGCACAACAGCAAGAGAATAAGCACATCAGAGTCTGTAGTTTGAGAAACTGACACCTCTGGTGTTCAGCTACAGCTTCATGAATACCTGAGGCCTACAGCTGTCATTGCTGCACGTAGATGAACAGAACGCTTGAAGAATAACATTTATTTGAAATAGAAAGAGTCATTTGTAACATTATACATGTCTTTACTGTGATTTTTCAACAATGTAACGCATCCTTGCTCAATAAAAGTATCAATATCTTACAAAAACATAAACATTTCATAGTAATTTCAAACTTTTGAATGATAGTGTTTTTTTTTAAAAGAAAGATTTCTACTATGTTCATTTTGTTTTAAAATACCTCTTTTATAAGGTTTTGTATGCCATCATTGTCAGATATCACTATCGGGTAATAACAACATCAGCCTTCATCGTGAATGTCTTCATCCATATTTCATCAGCTATGAGTTCAAGATAACACAGCATTTGGTTATAGTTTATTTATATATCATTTTAGATAATCATGCTTTAATTTCTGTTAACCATTATATGGAAACTCCGCCACGGAAGTTTGTTTTTTTGCTGTTGATAATTTTAAGAGGGGTTCTGGGATCGCAACTCTGTGAATTCAAAATGGTACTGCATTTAATACACGTGTAATATCCAAAATATGATCATTTTGAATGATAGATTTCTCAAGTCACACTATTGTTACACATTACCACACTGTTAGTATGTATTGGTTTTGTATCTGATAATTTTGTCAGACAACTTCAACAGAGAAAGCGCTAGGGGGAAGAATTTTTTTTTTTGTGTCCATTAGAGTGGTCCAAGACACTAGGACTTTTGTCGTACTTGAACCAAGAATACACACACCAAAAATGTACTAGATTTGATTTGGTTTTGTGGTTGAAATTTAAAAAACGAACAAATCCTTCCCTTGGTGGTCAATTTGAAATTTCAAGAGGTCAGCAAAGACACTCAACGTACAGTAAGATATTTTGAGCTGAATAAATAGGGTTATGCATGACATTGTGAGTTATTTTGAACTTAAGTTGAAAGAATGTGCTTAAATGATTATTTATTTATTATTTATTGATAAAATCTAGTAATTTAAAGGTTAATCAAATATAAAATAACAAAAAACTCCCAAAAAATTGCATTAACAGAATACCAAAATTATTATCAAAATGAAATGAAATAAGCTTTCTTGACAAAAAACAATAAAAAAATAAGTATAACTTTAGGGCTTCGTGTCATTTTGACCTGCGAGGGAAGGATTTGTTACAAAGTGTGAGGGAGGGATGAGGGAAATTCACTGTTGTTCTTGGAGTTGAGTTGGAAGTGTCCAGATGAAAATTAACTAGTAGTCAAAACCTGGTGCACTGATGCCTTAAGTATGTTTGACTCATTCATGTTGTTTGTATGAGCAACCATGGCTGCGTTCCACTCCACTTTTAAACATGCACTTGCGAACTTCCCTAAGCACTTCCCCTCAGGGGAATCCCTGCCGCCATTTTGAAGTGCGTTCCACTTCGTGAAGTGAACTAGGGACGTTTAAGGCCCTGTCCCAAATGGCACACTTCATATGCACTTTCGGTCTTGTGGACTTGACTAAATCCACGAGACCGTAGGGAGTCCCATTTGTCATTTTAGGTCTCAGAAGGGTCTCATTTTAGGTCTCGCGAGCACCCCCTTTGTGGTCGATATGCACCCTCGATGCGCACTTCTGCCGAGGCCGCACTGGTGCGGGTTCCGCAGCGGACTTCTACCCGACAGTCAAAGCGGCATTACGTTACGACTCGTAGGAAGACCGTGAGGGTTTAGGGTGCCATTTGGGACAGGGCCTATATGGACAGACCCTCGCTCCCTTAATTTTGACAGAGTAAGGCTGGATCCCAGATGGCACCCTAAACCCTCACGGTCTTCCTCTGAGCCAGCACTTTCGTGACATAATGTCGCTTTGACAGCCGGGTAAAGTCCTCTGCACAGCTCGCGAACTTGCGGGCTCAGCTGAAGAGCACATCGAGGGTGCATAACGGCTGCTAAAGGGGGAGCTCATGAGCACCCTTCAGAAACTTAAAACGAGGAATGGGACACCCTACGGTCTCGTGGACTTAATGGGCACGCGCCAGCCATTGTAAGTCCACAAGACCAAAAGTGTGCGATTTGGGAGTCTACTTCTTATGTACACTTCAGGCAGCGCCATATACCACAATGCAACACGAATGTGACGTCACCGCATATTGCATTTAATTTACCCCACCACAAACAACTCTATGATATATTATTTTTTTAAAACATTTACAACAACCCAAACACACCTATATACATATTGAATTCTGCATTAAACAATTTCATAAAGGAAAAAAATAATATATCAACTCCATAGTGGATCCAAGTGATCAAGGGCTTAGGTCGTTCCAGCTCAGCCCATAGCAGAGGTTCCACCAGTAGTGGGCACTCATACAACGTAAGCAATGACGCACATCCGAGTGAACGAGACCGAGGGACGTTAGCGAGCGAAGGGCATAATGAAAACCAACTGGAACGCAGCACATGACCTATTGCATTTGACTCTTTATACAGTATATTGGAAGGTGGTCATTAAAAAAACCTAATATCACATGTTTTTAGATTATTCTTTTTTTAAGATAACAAAATCTGCTTTGCTTTAATGTGAGTGAATGAATATGCTGGTTGACTGCATGTGCTGGTTTTCAGATGACTTTAGAGAAATCCACACAGAACGAGCTCCTCCTACAGGCAGTAGTCAGAGCTTCTTTGACAAACATTTCAAAAGACATCGCAGTGCCATCTGTTGGTTATGATCATGGATGGGTGTCTGAGTCTGTAAAAGTCCACAAAATATACTTTTGACTTCCTGTGGGGTGAACCCTCTAGATTTTCCTGATTTTATCTTGACACTATTTTAAAATGATATATATAATTTTGATTCTCATTACAGTCATTTTACATTGTCGTCAAGACAAGTGTCATATGATTTCGAATTTTGGTCTTTGAGTTTAAGGCAAGCGTATTTTAACTGACGTCTAGACTGACATTCAAAAGGCAGGTTTGACAACTGAAGACATGAATGGCAAAAACGAATCATGAAGTATAGCATTAGATATAATGTTTTCATCATTCTGTCTGTGTACTATTCTGACCATTAGACACATTTTTCAATTATAGTTTAGAGACTGTGTCATTAGTTTGTCTCTTTATTGTCAATCATCTTCGGGTTTATTTTTCATTATGCATTACTGAATACATTCATATCTGTTAGTACTTCAAGATGTCCAAGAATTACGAAATTATTAGTAAATCCAGTGTCATATTGCTCAATTAAAATATCTTCTCTTTGTTGCGTGTCTTACACAAAACAGGCCACACCATCTACAAACAGGTGAATCAGATACCATTCATTCAAGGAGCTGCTGGAGAAAACTGCATATAGACGTTTACGTTTCTTCCACGGTTCTCTCTTCGTGTCACACATGCTCTGCAGCTCATCAGATGAAACTACCGTAGTCACAAAAAGCTCCAAAAGAGGGAAAAAAGACAAGAGAACCCAACAGTTTCAATTTTCTAATCAAACCAGATGTGTGCAAACATGACTAAGGACTTTATTTACCAAATCGTTTTTTTCTCTCCCTGTATTATCCACAAATAAAAGTGATTTCTTCATGTGTATGTATATATTTATATTTATATATATATATATTTATATGTATATTATAACATATATTATAACATATAATGTCATAACATATATTATAACAATTATATAATCCCTTAGTGTGACAAAAAAAAATCTCTTGGAATGAATTTTTTATTTTCAGGTCCCCATGCAGTCCTTAGAAAGCACAACATTCTGAGACGACTGGAAACTGTGGACGTGTGTCCTCCAAGTTGGACTCGTTGTCCTTCCTCCATGTCTTCTGCGATCGTCAGATACACTGCCGCGATAAACAGCTACGAAATTGCCGACCACATCAAAACAGTAGAGTCATGGATAAAGAAAGCAACGTCTTCCTGCAGAGCTGACCACACCCCGACTTTTTAAACCATTTTTTGATAATTTTTCTCTATTTTTATATAATAATAATAATGACTATAGAATTATCCTTGATATAAATTCAAAAGTAGTTCCTCTGTCAATTTAAATAAATAATTTTGGCAATCTTCATAACGGTGGTATTTAAAATAAACGAATGATTACGTAAAAAATCCAACTTAGTCAGAAAAGAGGGCAAGAGAAGAAGGTGAGAAAAAAAGAAAGTGTAAAAAAACAGCAGAGAGAGTGAGATAGACAGAAAGAAAGTCAGATGCAAAGAAAACTATCCACTTCTTTAGGAATTCAGAATGTATGTACAGGACTCATCTCTGAATCAGAAAAACGCTCGTCTTT
Organism: Romanogobio albipinnatus; assembly: GCA_023566225.1. Classification (NCBI taxonomy): domain Eukaryota; kingdom Metazoa; phylum Chordata; class Actinopteri; order Cypriniformes; family Gobionidae; genus Romanogobio; species Romanogobio albipinnatus. The sequence continues at coordinate 54,135,410 of CM042247.1, forward strand.
GCAGCAGGTCCTCTCACGTTTGTGTGTGTGCGTGACAGTGCAACGTGGTCCGTAGCTGTAGTCCTGTGTTATACAAGTGTGTAGGACTTTGCGTAGGGGTTGTTGCTTTGTTTCAGGTGTCCTCTGGAGTCTAGCAGCGATTCCTGGGAGCTGCTGAGTTTGGCAGCCTGGGCCAGGTCGCCCGGCTCACGCTGTGGCAGTGTCGAGGCAGTTCCCGGCTGCCACTGCTGTACTGCCTCTCTGCTGGGGGGGCCGGAGGAAGAGAGGGCTGACGAGGGGGTCTCCGAGGGGGTGGGGGCCAGCAACGCTGGCCGCTTCGCCAATCGGCTCTTCTGTGGGTCCATACAAGTCTGTCCTGTGGCCTCCCGACCTGAAGGGGGCGCTCCCCGGTTCAAAAGGAAGTCCATCCGTAGGTAAGGGGGAAGATGGACCAGCTCACCTCCTACGAGACAGACAGGGTCATGTAAATGTGAGCACTGCTCAAAGATCAGATTTGCTTTGTGTTAAATGTGATAAATAAGAAAAAAATGGATGGCGAATATAGTCTTTAAAGGAATGTTCTGGGTTCAAAACAATCTTCCAGGTTCAAGCTATATCGACAGGGCAGGGCAGGGCAGGACAACATATGTTGTGATAAATAGGTTATGTTTAGGGTGGGAAAGGATAGGACAGAACAGAACAGGATAGAGTAGGATAAGTTAAGATAGATTTGTTTTAGGGTAGGATAAGATTTGATTAGGATAGGGTAGGATATGATTGGATAAGGATAGGATAGGGAACAATTTGATTAGGATAGGATATGATAGGAGAGGATACAATTTGATTAGGATAGGATACGATTTGATTAGGATAGGATAGGATAGGATAGATATGATTAGGATAGGGTAGGGTAGGGTAGGATATGGTTTGATTAGGATAGGGTACGATTTGATTAGGATAGGATAGGATACGATATGATTAGGATAGGATACGATTTGATTAGGATAGGATAGGATAGGATAGGATAGGATAGGATACGATATGATTAGGATAGGATACGATATGATATGATTAGGATAGGATAGGATAGGAGAGGATACAATTTGATTAGGATACGATTTGATTAGGATACGATTTGATTAGGATAGGATAGGATAAGATATGATTAGGATAGGATAGGATAGGATAGGAGAGGATACAATTTGATTAGGATAGGATACGATTTGATTAGGATAGGATTTGATTAGGATAGGGTAGGGTAGGGTAGGATAGGGTAGGATATGATTAGGATAGGGTAGGATAGGGTAGGATAGGATAGGATACGATTTGATTAGGATATGATATGATATGATATGATATATGATATATGATTGATATGATATATGATTGATATGATATATGATTGATATGATATGATATGATATGATATGATATGATATGATGATATGATATGATATGATATGATATGATTAGGGTAGGGTAGGGTAGGATAAGATTTGATTAGGATAGGATAGGATTTGAGTAGGATAAGATTTGATAAGGATAGGATAGGCGGAACTAGTTTAAAAAAAAAAGTTTTAAAATTCAAGGTGTGTTGACACCCTACAACAGGAAAGTACAGGACATGACAGGATAGTCTTTGGATTGGATAAAATAGGTTTAGGGTAGAGTAGGATAGGACAGGATAGAACAGCACTTTATGGATCTCCTCCTCATCTAGTTGTCTAAACAACTACTAGAATTTTAAAATCCAACTGCGAATCCTGTACAGATCAGACATGTCTCACAAACACACACACACACACACACACACACAAATTGCTTGAGAATGAAGAATAATGGTCGCCACTTGCTCTCTCAGTGGATTTGTTTACTCCAAGTATCAGGGTGATAAACTTTTTCACTGCCAGTGCTTTTGAAAAAAGTTGCCAGCCACGGTCAGCATTTTTAATAATTTTGAAAAAAGTTTGAATGCTGAATGTGTGTATGTTTCATAAAAAAGCAACATTTTGAGCAAAAAGCTGAGAAAATAACGTTTTTGTCAAAGACTACATCCAGATCAGATTCAGAATGATGATCAAACACAGATGGACTAGGTCGAGTCCATCAACACCCCCAAAGCTTTCACAGTCCTATAGCTCGTTCTGGGTCGACATTTCATTCAGTAACATTAGGCAGTTTTGTGTTGTTTATGTGCTGTTAAATATTAATGACTGCGTTATTTTCTGCTTACATATGATATTGTTTGCTTTGCTTCTTTTTCTCCTGTATTTTTAGATTCAGTACTCTTTCAGAAGATGCATAATAGCGCCCCCCTACCGAAAACAGTGAACACGGAAATGGCGGGGAAGCGTTGTCTCACAAATGACGAAAATGTCCTTTAAAACTTGCTCCAATAAGGCCAGTGATTGGAGTTTCGATCACATTCAGCAGCTCCATTGTGATAGTAAACTGCTGTTTTGTAAAGACAGACGATACCGCCACAGCACAGGATGCAGATTGCCCCTATTTGCCCTTAAGGAACAGTGCCAGGTGCTTTCACTAACCAAAGGCTTCCTGTCTGGGGGAATTGCGCAGATACATTCACAATGAGACAGTAACACTAAACTCTAACCAGTAACCCAATAACCGTCTGGGGCCTGAAATTAGCCCTGGGTGGCCCAGACGCAGGCCAGGTTAAGCCCATTGATGTGAAAAGAACATGGCAGTGTGTTTGGACAAGAGCCTTCAAGCCTGTACCCATCAACACAGGAATTGATAGCACACTGCAAGAGTGACAGCTGACTGGTGAAGAGGTAAACTGAGGAACATGTGGAAAAACACATAAGAAAACAGACTTGTAAAAAGGTCGGAATAATTTAAAACATTTTTAGGAAGTGGCTATTTGCACTAAAGTGATCCTATTTATCGTTATATGGTATAAGTGAATATAGTATTTTCTTTGCACTAAGTGTAAATAGTTGTTTGATGCTATGTATGTAAATATTATGCAGGTATTATTTGCACCTCAGTGTATTATAGTATATTATAAAATAATATACAATATTAATATATACAGTGTAAATTATTATATTTATTAAAGACATAAATGGATACTGTCCCTTAACCCTACCACTAAACACTTTATTCCCACAATTAAATACCTCGTAGGCACTTTATTTCCACTTTTCGAATATTTTCTTAATTTTTATTTAAAATAAATGCCTCTCTGAGCTGATATGTTATGAGAAAAAAAGGCGGATTCAATCTCCAGTTGGTCGTATCAAAAGCTTAGTCACCTGCCTTACTCTCCACACCACTTTATTTCATAATTTCAACTAGCTTAATCAAATGATGGGGGGCAGAGTTAGTGTAAATAGCCTCTGCCAACAAGGTAGAATATTTGCACTTGGTTAAAAATAGATAATGTTTTTATGTTTTTGAAAGAAGTCTCTTATGCTCACCAAGCCTGCATTTATTTGATCCAAAAATAAAGTGAAAACAGTAATTTTATTGAAATTTTAAAGAACTGTTTTCAATTTTAATATATTTTTTACGTTATTTCTGTGATGGCAAAGCTGACTTTTCAGTCTTCAGAGTCACAGAGATCATTGTAATGCGCTAATTTGTCACTCGGTTATCATCAATTATTACTGATCAATTATTAATTATGGTTCTTCATATTATTATTAATGTTGAAATATTTGGCAACCATCCTACATTTTTTTTCAGGATTCTTCGATGAATAGAAAGTTCAAAGGAACAGCATTTATTTGAAATAGAAACTTTTGTAGCATTATAAATGTCTTTACTGACAATTACTGACAACTGACAGTTAAATGTGTCATTGACATTTCAGTAACCCTCTTCTTCAACTACCTGGCTCCATTAATTGTAAGTAACACTCACGTTTCACAATCCAATCAAATCCAGATGGATAAATTTGAGTCCCGTCCTACTTTTTCTCATGTTGAATATCCTGTTTTTAGTAAAAGACTTCACAGTGTTTTGCTCATATGGGATATTTAATAAAAGTAGAGATTCGATGATAATTAAACTCCACCATAAAAAGAGTGAAAATGACTTGCGTTCCCATTGGAATTCATATAATTTATAAATAATGTAGTGGTCAAAAAGTTATTTTCCCATGATTTAATAAACAGGATTGTTGTACTGTATGTGTGTATGAGATACAGACACTGGTATTGCTGTTCTTAAGAGGCCTACACACTAGAGAGTTCCTACACACTAGCATGGTGTGAAAAGAGTTGTGTCAGTTTAAAATCAAGCGGGAATACAGCAAATTGGTTTTCTGAAATTACAACCAGAGCATAGGCAGTTGACGCTTCAACATGTTTGTAGCCTTACCGGGTCTGTGTGCTTTGGGCACGGCCATATTCATGACCCGGCTGGCGTCTTGTGGTTTGGGCGGGGAGGCAGTGAATCTGCAGATGCCTGACTCTGACGGTGTGCTGGACGTCAGGCTGTCTGTGTAGTCATTGGTGCCAGCCGTCATCTGTTCGGAGGATGTGTCTGAGATGAAGCATTCTGTGATCGTGAACTTAGCGTGCCGCAGCTGTTCCTCCATCTTAGCGTGTTCGTAGGCACGGGCTAACTCCTCGTATGTGGAGGAGGCGCTTTCTGTAGACACCATACTGCTGCGAGCTCGGTCTGTGAGAAAGAACACACACGTCATTATATATCACAAAGCTTTTTATCCCGTGTAACCACCTGGGTTACATGGGATGTTGATGCAACGTCTACTGAAACAGAATAGCTAAAGGGGTCATATCCAGCTCCGGTAATATATTCCACTGATAATGTCTGTCAAGGTTTTGTGCACCAAAATACGTTTTTCATGACCACCTTCTTTCTGACTGTTTGACATTTTTGCTGCCAGTTTTTTGCTATAATTCTATGGAAATTACATGATTGGCTGTTATTGGACTGGGGAGGAAGTTTTGAGATCTAAAAGTACAGAAGCTGATATCTGTTACCTGTGTCCTGAGAGGGACTGACACTGTAGCTGTCGCTCTCTTTGTCCACAGAGCCTGTGGCGCGGGGTGTGGGCAGCCTCCAGTCAGTGGTTAGAGTGTGTGAGGAGACGGGAGGGTGTGGTCGGTTCAGGGTCCACTGGCTGGCGTAGCGACTGCGTGTGGCAGGACCTGCTTTAGCTGTGCGGCGGGCAGTGGGGTCTGAGGGAACAGAGACATACACCTGTTAAAACACCGGTGAGTACAAAGTGACCAATGTGAACCAAATCCCTGCCCTTGTGGTTGTACTATGGTGCAGTATCAGATGGCAATACCATTGTAATTTGGCACTTTACCAAATCCCCCTCCACTGTATCTACATATTACAGAATAAGTGGCGACAAAAGCTAACTGTGTTGTTGCCTCGCGTTGTGTGTCAGGGCTGAAAAGCTGATATTGCAAAGCAGTAGTTGTCATTCAAAAAGGGACTGCAGGTACAAACCAAAAACAGCGCTTGCTTACCATTTTGAATATGAATCATTCTTCATTCAAGGCAGCCTTGTCGTTATGAAAACATTTGCCTATTGGAAGGCTCAGGTAAGATGGTGTAAAATTAAAAGAGTCTTCTCTGTGCGCGCTCTTGACTTCATCATTTACTAGCTTTCATCACTTTTGCTTTTTTCTTGTGCATTGGTTGAACAGCCAATCAGAGTGATCTATCTCACTGACAGACTGACGTCAATTCAACACACTCAAGCGGACAAAAATAGGGCAGTGGATTGCAACCTTTTTTACTTCAAGGGCCTAGGAATACTAAAAAAACATCTTGACTTTTAGTTGTTTTAGCTTATTTTAATGCTTGCTTTGTCTTATTTAAATACTTTTATGTCATCTTGACTCATCTTGTATTCCACACAAAGTTATATGGGTTTGAATGACATAAAGGTGAATTTTCAATTAATTTAAGGAAAAGCTGACGAAATGATCCACCTGAATCATTAATGACCAGTGTCAGAGAAATGCTTCTCTTCAGTTCAGCTCCACTGAAGCCGTCAGTGAGCAGAGGAACCTACTCTAACCTTCACTCTAGGTATTCACTTCCTGTGAACTCAATTCAACTGTGCTGTACATGTTATTTAAATTATAGGACTGGTAGAGGCAACCTCAATATTCTTTCAGGTCACAATCAGTGGGTTGATGTGAAATGAATAAATGCTCAGGATGATTATTCAGGATATCGGACAGGCAAGAGGTGAGGAGGACAAAGCATTAATCTAATATTAGTTTGAGGTGTGAAAGGGTTTCTCTTCAGTCCAAGACTACACCATGTTAGATTCTGAAACTTTATCCATGTAAACCATTGAATCCAAATACTTTCTCAATCAGATTAAAAAATACCATGCACATATATGAACAGTGCAGATGCATATGTGTACATACATCTTGTATGTCTACATCTTGTATGTTTTTACGTTTTACAAAGTACTAATATTAATATCAGACTAGTAATCTATATAAGTTGTGTGTGACATACAGTAAACCCCTCTCTCCATACATAGGTATTTTGTCCAGTAGGATTGAGCATATAGAATTGGGAATGTACTTAACTACATTAAAAATAAGACCTTTTGTACTTTTGGTAGAGTAGTATCTATTAAGTATCTATTCTTTCGCTGCAGTAATAGTTCATTACAGTATATATACTTGAAAATACTATTTGAAAATTAATCTATGAATTCTATCCCTGCATCTTTGACAATGGTATTTTATGAATTGTGATTCACAAATTCTGATCCTGTGTACTTTTTACATCTGCTAAAGACAACTTTTGACAGTCTGTTGATGCCATTACTTATAACTGACTGTGACCATAAAATCATCACAAATTTGTGGCTTTATGAGACTTTATGACGTCAACAGAACCAAGCTGACTAGTTCAATTCTTACTTGTACCAGGTCTAGCGTCAGACACGTCTACTAGTGGTCCAGTGGCCTGAGATAGAGACTGATAATGCACTGTATGGGTGACGGTTGAGGACTTCTGTTTAGACGTTTCTCCAAAGTCATTATCCGTCAATAGCACTGTGGAGCGGTCATCTGAAAGAGCGAAGAAAACAGGTAAATGAAAGCAGAGAAGACATCATGCAATATAGATTTTCTGAAGAAAACACAAGTCGTGGAAGTTATTGGCTTTTTTCCTCGTCACATGGCTCCATTAATCACTCACTGTATTCCCATTTTATAAATCATGACTAAATTATACACTGCACGAGTGGAAAAATTGGGAACCATGTGACTGAGATGACAACATGTTGATTAATGTGAAGATAGGAAAACATAGTTACGCCCTGAGCTAAAGACAACCCCTTTAGGGGTTGGTCAACCATCAAATTGTGGCTAGTTTACTATGAATCCGGTCTTGCCTCACATCTTTGCTTTTTTTAACTTTTAACTTTTATTTTCCATTGTGAGTCTTGTTTTCTAAGTTAAGTTTTGCCACATAGTCGTAGACTCCGACTCTCTAGTCTTTGGCAGCCTTCCAATGCATCGTGAATGCGACGCGAGAGCAGACGTTGTTGCGTGAACGCATGTATGAGATTAACATTTAGAAAATATAGTGGTAAATTATGTTTGTCGCTTCATAAAATTGAGACTAAACCACTGGCTTCATATGGATTATTTAAATGATGTCTTTTCTACCTTTCTGGGGTTTGAAAGTAGTAGTTGCATAGACTGTCAATGGAGGGAGAAGCTTTCAGATTTCACTAAAAAGATCTTCATTTGTGTTCCGAAGATGAACAAAAGTGTTACAGGTTTGCAACAACATGAGATTGAGTAATTCATTTAATTAATCTTTGGGTGAACTAACCCTTTAATTCAGAATTTTGACCTCAGTGACCTCAAGGCTAGATTATTGTAATGCTGGGTGGTTGCCCAGCTCGCTTAATAAATAAACTCCAGCTGTTCCAAAACGCAGCAGCTCGAGTTCTTACTAGAACCAGGAAGTATGACCATATTAGCCCGGATCTGTCAACACTTCATTGGCTCCCTATTAGAACATCATATATATTTTAAAAGTTTGCTAATTACTTACAAAGTACTAAATGGTTTAGCTCCCCAGTACTTGAGCGAGCTCTTAACACATTGTACTCCTTCACGTCTATTGCAGTCTCAAAAATCTGGCCAGTTGATATTACCTAGAATATCAAAATCAACTGCAGGCTGTCGATCCTTTTCCTATTTAGCACCCAAACTCTAGAACAGTCTTCCTAGCCATATTCGGGAAACAGACACACTCTGTCAGTTTAAATCTAGACTAAAACACATCTTTTTAACCATACACAAAGCAGATGATCACATTTCTATAATTCACATCCATTAAATGATTGTTAGGCTGCATAAAGTTGGTCAACCGAAAATGGGAACACCTCCTATAACACCCAATGTACTTGTTACATCGTAAGAGGAATAGAATCTATGCTAATATTAGTCTCTCTGTTTATCCCAAGGTTTACCGTAGTCAGCTGTATCCGGTCCATATCCAGATCAGATGGTGGACCTGCACCTAGAACCGACCACAACACGACCACAACCCCTGAATGTCAGCAGAGACAGTGTATACTAGACAATCCTCAATGAAGGCCTCATCGACATGACAGCCATCACAGATCCTCAGCAAAGACAACAAGAACCAGACAAGTCCTCTGCACAGACCCTATGACCAGCTTCGGCTCCATACTGGTGTGATGAATCTGATCTTCAAGCAAAAGGATAAATATTTGAATGCTACCGATCCCGATCTGAATTCTGACTTGTGATGCAACCTGAATCAAAATGACATCGTGTTTGTTCGTTGGCCAGAGGAGAACTGGCACCCCGACTGAGCCTGGTTTCTCCCAAGGTTTTTTCTCCATTCTGTCACTGATGGAGTTTGGGTTCATTGCCACTGTCGCCTCTGGCTTGCTTAGTTGGGGACACTTAATATTCAACAATATTGTTGATCTGACTGCACTGACACTATTGGATGAGAACTGAACTGAACTGAGCTGGACGATGAAATCACTGTTTTCTGCAGAACTGCTTTATTAAATTAACTAATTAAAAATTTGATGAGCTTTACAATGGAACTGAATCAACAATAAACTCACTTCGGCTGAACACTTTACGTGATAATAGTGCTTTTACTATACTTCAGATATTAATGTCCACTGCAGAGTTGATAGTTATGGCCTGGTCAAAAACAGCGATTCTGTCAAAAATCCTTATAAATACAACTATTGATTCCCTTTGAGCTAAATGTACCTCTTACATATCATTCATGTTAGCAGAAACGGTGCAGGATGAGTTATGTTTAAATACTCGGGTGGTTTGGTGTTTGTTAGGAAAAGGCAAACCCCTAACATAACATAATGGTCTCTTACCGATTGTCTCCATAGTGTCTCTCTCCTCAATGAGGAGCTGAGCACGTGGGATATCGATGTGCATCCTCAGAGTCTGCTGCTGTTTGTTCACGGTGTCTGGTGTACGTGCATTTTTACTGGAGAAACACATCCCAAAAAAAAAAATTACACGCACTACTTTATGACAAAGTGCACTGATTTATAAGCCAATACTAGTTATTTACCTCATTAGCATCTCTGCTAGGCTCTTTGCATCTGTTGAATTAAGTGAAATTGGGAAGATATGAATTGCAAAACATTGATAATAAGAAGAACTTTTTGAAGAATCCTCAAGGATCCATGATTTTCAAGATATGGTATGTGTCCACACACCTCGCAATCTCTTGAGTCTCTGCTCTCTTCGCCTCCTCCTCAATACCAGAAGAACAATGAAGACCATAGAGATTGCCACCAGAATGCATATGATTGTGACCATCATCTTTAGTCCTTCTTTGCCCTGCCTGTGATCCTGGTTGGGGTCCACAGTCTTTGGCAATGGAGCAATTGTGCCTGGAGAAAGAAGATTGAGTGGTTTAAATACTATTTTGATTTTTAAAGGTCTGGTCATAACCCAGTTTTGATATCAATTAATATTTGAGTTAATTATTTATTGGTTTATGCTGTTTAGTGTTGATTTGCTGCTGGTCTGACTGGTAAACCAGCATCGGTATGCTGTTCACCAGCAGAAATGCTGCTTAGACAACAAGGTCTGAACAAGGAAGTCTTTCTGGTTATGCCATTTAAGCAACTGCTTCCAAACACTGCATTGAGATAACATTGATTTTGACCCTGTGTGGTAATATAAGATCTAGAACTCACTGCCATCCATGTTTAGAGTGGCGAACTGCACCCTCTTCTCTGCTGTTCCTGCACTGTTGCCCACTCTCATCTGGAGCTCGTACCAGGTGGCCTCCTGAAGGTCGTACAGAATGTGGCTCTTGGTGAGGGAATCTCGCTTTACCATGGTCCATTTCAAAGTGTCCATGGGCCGATATTCCAGTGTGAAAGAGTCGATCGGACAGCCACCGTTGTTCCAGCCAATGAGGTTGAGCTCCACACGGGTAGAGTTGATACTTGAGAAAAGCTCATGGTCTTTGGCGAACTGTGGTTCTGATAATGTGGAGAAGAAAGAGATTATGTTATTCTGAAGTTAGACTGTCAAACTTTTAGGAATTAGAAATATAATTAAATCTATGGCCTAAGTAGTCATTTAGCAGATAGTTTAATCTAAAATGACTTCTACGGATTAATCACTTGAAACCAAAATAAGTTGTAGAACATTGGTGTGTGAGAAAATCACCCGATACGCTTGTTTACTATTCCCTACATTAGTCCACTTATACAGTCCACTTGAAGGAATGAATGAAAATGAGTTAGTGAATTCAGATGTTAAGTTGAGTCTTAGTTGTATGTCCTCATGGGGGTGCTGTACAGGTGTTCTTGCTGAACAGAATGGTTGTTCATGCTTGTGGGCCTGTGCTCATGGTGATCGGGCGTCGTTTTGCTGTTTTGGAACTTAAAAGTAAAATGTCAAATGAGAGAATCTTGTCTGTTGTCATTCAGTCGCCGGAAGTGCTTCTGCTATTGTGCTTGTGCCTGTTGCTTTAATAATAATTTGATAACTAGCTTGTATAAACCTTAGTGAAACAATCTAATATCAATTAAATAGGAACTTACACCTGTGTGGATGTCATTTCCTGCTGAAATGCGGAAAGTCATTCGTTGCGAGCATTATTGATATTCTCAGGCCATTGAGTGTATATTGTAGAGCTGCAACTAACGATTATTTTTTCTGTCGACTAATCTAACGATTATTTTTTCGATTAGTCGACTAATCTAACGATTATTTTTCCAGATTAATCTTATTATTCTTTTTTACTGATTATTGTATTTCAAAGAGGGTAGTGAATTTGTATATTATTTTAACATGAAATCAATGAATGATGACAATATTAATTGTATTTCAGGAAGGGTAGTGTACATAGTATGCCATTTTATAATGAAATATATGAACACAAGAAGCTTTTTAAACATAATATATAATGATACTATTCATCCTAAAATGTATACAGAGTAGGCCTAATTAGGAAAAGTTGTTTACTATAGTAGTTGAGTATGATTTACTTATTGATTTGTGTCAATAGTAAATGAAAATGCACTTGTATTTATCTGCAAAAGGTTCACATACAGGAGCTTTCAGCATAGTTTTAATTTATAACTAGTCGTCTATTTTGAAGATACATGTGCATAAACAACGACTAAAGCTGCCAGAAGTTTTTGCCCAAACTTCAAAGACACATTTAAATGATTAAAGCTAGAGGCATATCTTAACTGTAATGTTACTTTAATCATGCAAACTACCTATATACAGCGTGTTATTATGCATATGTGTTTGGGACAGAGCGGAACCAGGTCGCATATACAGGAGATATATGCAGCCCATAATAAATAAAAGCACGAGACGTACTGGGGTCGGAGAAGAACACCGGAAAATGTGACCGTCTGTTGCAATACACGCGTGGCGCGTTCAGCTGCTCGAGAGAACACTGGCAGCAGGGTTGCCAGGTTTACACAACAAAACCCACTAATTCGTTACTCAAAAATAGCCCAAAACAAGCCCAATCGCGTTTCGGGTAGGTTCTCTGGAAAACATCGCGTTCGGGGGGTTAAATATGTGTGTGTTTTTGCTTCAACCCGCGGACATGAGACACAGCCCGCGGCAACAGTGTAGAAGTAGTAGACCAATTCCGCGGACAAAAAGCGGACTTGGCAACACTGACTGCAGTGTGAAAGCTCCCGCTCTCCACGCGCACAGCTCCTGCTCTGCCACCACGTGCAGTGTGAAACCGGCGTTCAGAGCGAACAAAGCACAGTTTTATTCGGCTTCTGTTTAAAGTACTCCCACACTTTTGAATGTCGCGGTCTGGCTTTATATGATAAATGATCATTTTCACTATGCCCGGGAGCAGAAGCTGCCATTATTCTAGATCTTCTGTTTCCATTCTAGAACGTAAATAATGTGCCGCCGACGCGTCGACGCATTTCACGCACGTCGACGTATTTTCGTAGTCGACGTCATCGACGACGTCGACGCGTCGTTGCAGCCCTAGTATATTGGTTGTAATAATTGATTTGTTATAGCACTTATAGCACTTTTCTAGGCACTCAAAGTGCTTTACATAGAAGGGGAGAATCTCCTTAACCACCACCAATGTGCAGCACCACCTGGATGATGCGACGGCAGCCATATTGCGCCAGAACCCCCACCACACACCAGCTGATTGGTGGAGAGGAGACAATCGTATATATATATGGGGATGATTAGGAGGCCATGATGGACAGGGGCCAATGGGCAAATTTGGCCAGGATGCCGGGGTTACACCCCTACTCTTTATCGAAGGACATCCTGGGATTTTTAATGACCACAGAGAGGAAGGTGCTTGTTACAGTATAGTGTCCCAATCACTATACTGGGGTGTTAGGACCCACACAGACCACAGGGTGAGCGCCCCCTGCTGGCCTCACTAACACCTCTACCAGCAGCAACCTAGTTGTCCCAGTTGGTCTCCCATCCAGGTACTGACCAGGCTCAGCCCTGCTTAGCTTCAGTGGGAAACCAGTCTTGGGCTACAGGGTGATATGGCTGCTAGGCCTACACTTGTTATTTCAGTGCATTGAATGAGTGGATTGAACTTCAAAAATGGCTGTCCCTTCAAATAGTGCACTATAAATGGGTATAGGGGCCGATTTCAGACATAGCACATGTCTTTTAGCTTTGGCGCCATCTGTATGCTAATTCACTCCAGTGAATAAACTGAGAGCAAATACAGTATACACAGGAAAATAGACCAAAGGTATTGATGCCATCATCTCCTGCTCAGGGGTGTATATACAGTTTTTTAAACGAAATCCAGTATGATAATGACCCTCCCTATTTATCAGGATGTAACAAATCATGGCTTTGTTCAGAATAGCATATTAATATAATAATCTCATGGCCTGCTTTGAATTCGGTTACTGTTCATTTATCAGTCACAAAATTTTAGCCACTAAAGTTTGCCATAATTAACTATGAACACAACATAAATCACACAGATTTGTACCTTTCCCATGGGTTTTAGCCTCAATGATTTCACTGATGCGTCCAGGACCAACTGCATTTTGTGCAGTCAGAGTAAATTTGTACCAAGTACCACACTTCAGATTCTCCAGACGGTAGGACCGCTCACTGGGGCTGATGGAGAAACTGCCCCACTCTTCACTGTTATCCTCAGAGTACTGCAGAATGTAGCCTGAACAGAGAAACATGCACCACACCACTTTATGCTCAGCACTTGTGTTAATTTTGACAAATACACCCCAAATGCCAAACTCTATTCGTTCACTTTTACGTGCACTGTAAATTGATACAGAGTGTCTACTGTACTATGCAATGTTGACCTTCAAGGTCATCAAAACATCACATTAATGTGTATGAAAATATGGAATACAAATATCAGTGCAGTCTAACCTCTGATGGAACTTCCTCCATTGTCTCCAGGGATCCAGAACAGCGTGATGGAGGTGGTCGTGGTTTTGGTCACCGTGAGGCGTGGTTGGTCCGGAGGTACTGAAATATTTTGAGAGAAAACACAAAAGATCAGCCACTAAAAGTGCAGTCACATTTACCATTGTTCACCAAATGTTTGTGGGTGAAAACAATAGGTCATTTCAATAGAAATCAGGAATTTCTAAAGATTTTCACATGCAGATCCCAAAAGAAAGCATCTAAAACAGGTTTGTTTTGAATAATGTGTGAAAATTGTGTGTATAGTTAAGTCTGTTAGTAGTATTTTTTTTTGCATTGACTTTTGCAAACCCCACTAAAGTCGCAAGGCACAAACAGTGTAAATAACTCAATACACACACACAAAGAAAACTATTATTATATTTTGACTATTTGATCACAAACATACCTTGAACCTGAAGATTTAGCATGATCTCATCTGAACCCCAATTATTGCTGGCAACACATCTGTAGTACCCAGAATCCTCTGCTTTGACGGTACGAATAACAAAGCTGCCATTGCTGTGAGCGCTGCGGCGACCATCGATTGAAACTGGAGCAGGTGTACCATTACTGCAGGAAAACACTCATGTCAGTTTCATAGAAAATAGCAAGAATTCATTCAGGTGTTTCATGCATGATTTGTAAAAAAAAAAAAAAAATCTACAAAAAAAGTTATATTTTCCTCAAAATTTTGAAGAAACTTTATAAAACATTTTTGACAAGATTTACAAAACAATTCATTATTATATAAGACCTTAAGTAAGTGCAAGAGTGTTTTGTCTGGCCAAAAGTATTTTCCATATTTAAATGTAAAGAATATAGAAATCAAACATACTTTCCCTTCAGCCACTTGATGGTTGGAGGAGGGTCTCCGACTGCTTTGCATGGAAGGACAATGTCCCTCATCCAAGGGGTGGTCACAGTGCCACTGAACGTCAGGATTCGAGCAGGGGCTTGGGAAACAAACAATGCCGTTACAATGGCAGACTCAAACCCTCACACTCTTCTGTGTCATTTTGCTTCTATAAGATTGCTGCAGGGATGATGTATTTTTGTAGTGACCAAATACCCAGAAATTAGCATTTTAGCACTTGGTCATAATTTGTATTGGTTTTTGGTTAATTGCCTGAAATAAGGTCTGTGGTTAACACAGGCTCAAGATTTTCATTGTATTCTATGACATAAAATATATCAGTAATACCTTCTTGTGATTTTTTTATAGCTTTTACTTGTCTTGAAAAGGGTAATTACAGTTTGTTGGGGAAATCAAACGTCGTCATCACACCGAACATAAAAATAAATCTACTCACTAGTCCACTTTTACAGCCTCACCTCAGTTTATAATCACACTCTTGCAAACTATTCTAACCCAAACTTTCAGGGAAAAGTTTTTTAAATACAGACTTAAAAAGCTCTCAGAAGCGTAATGTTGGTGACATTGAAATCATTCAACCGTCGTGTAGCTCATTTATAGCCTATGTTTAACTTTTTACTTCTGGCAATTGTATTTAGGCTTCAAAATATATAAAAGTTGTGCTAATTTGTGATGATTATCATGATGAACAAAACATGTAAGATTCATAAGGTCACAGAGCTTATTTACTTGGTGTGAAAAAAAGCCACTGGAAAAATTGGGTTTTTGTCGAGGGAACCAAGGTGATGCAAACTTCCTCATTGGCCTACAACAATACATGATTACTCTATATGGCTGCATTTGTATAAAGTTACAGTACGAAGTGATTGCCATGTGCCAGTCATCCATACCTTTAGCTTGAGGCTCTACGGTGATAATTTCACTGGCATTCCCACGACCTGCCGCAGTGACCGCCACAACCCAGATGCTGTACTGCCAGTTCTGGTTCAGGTTGGTCAAACGTCGGAAGTAAACATCAGGAGCAGCCTCAAACTCACTGATCACCTGTAATGGCACCCAATGAAAAGGCTTGATAAGAACAATAAACAAACAGAAGAACACTCTTTCGTTGTGTTTTTACATTTAGGGCATGGGTGTCCAATCCTTCTCCTGAAGAGTCACTGTCCTGCCTGCATCCAGTGATCCTAAAGTCCAAAATCTCCCCCTATACCCTTAAATAGGACGCTATATGAGGGAACAGACATTTTTAGTGGTGTCCGAAACCATAGTGGACGTTATTGAGTTCCCTCATTCAATCCCACAATGCACCGCAATAACGAGTGTACAACTGATGGATACATTCCTTTTCAATTGATTATTGAATTGTTTAATTACGGTCTGCTACGTTTCAAATAATTATTAAACAGCAAACAAACTGTGCAAAAGTGTCCGAATTCATTTCATTCACTTCTTCAAGTGGACTATATTAGAGTAGTAATGTAGGGGATAGTGCATAGGTATAGGGGGCGGTGGAAGGGCTGCCACTTTTACATAGTTTGTGCAGCTCATTAGTAGACTGCAAGACCTGAAATAGATGGGTCGGATAAGAGAAACTCAATGTGCACTTTTGGGGGTGCCTCCAGGAACAGGACTGGAATTCCGAGAATAAAATATTGTTTGGTAAATCATGAAATTTGAAGGGCTGTTTGAGCTGTGCAGAATCACACGGAGCCACATCTTACGCTCACCGTGGGGTAAGGGTTGGAACAGAAGACAGTGTATTTCCGGATGATTCCGTTGAGCTTGAATGGAGGCAGCCAGGAAACGAACACCACCGAGCTTGTGGAAGCAGCTGCCTTAACTCCAGCCGGAGGACCAGGAACTGGTTTTAGAAAGAGAAATAACATCATTCATTGAGGAGGAGCATTAGAAAAGACCCCTTGTATGCTACAAAGCAAGTGTCCTACAGCTTCTAACTGCATGTAAAGGTGAGGTGTGTAATGTCACACGGCTTCCCCAGTCACCCTCTCTGTTTGGATTGGGTTGGGATGTCAATCTATAAATGGCTTACTAATGAACTAGTTGACTCAAAACAGCTTCACTTTGGTCAGAACTGTCACTCCTGCTGAAAGTTTGTGCTGAAATCTCTTCTGTCTGAGTTTTGTTTCACTTTTCAATCAAAAATGGAAGAGTGGTGACAAGCTAAACAATTTGCTAAACAATTTCCTTTAACAATTCCCAATCACTGATTGGCAAAATGAGAAAGAGCACAAAATAGATAACTGCACTGTTAAAAAATGTATTGTGAAATGACAGTATATTCCAGGTTAATAACTGCAATTCGCCAATAGGACATCTCTTGTCTCTAACGACACTCTTGGAATATCATACTGTATTTCTACAGGGCATATGTACTATGAAGGTACCCAGCATGCAGTGCGGCATGACTAGATTATGCTCTGGAGTTTCTTGGTTCTTGTTGGTTTTATCTCACTTTACGCAGTTTGTGTTTATTTTGTAATGTTCAGAATGTATTCCATTATTGTGTTTTGTATGTGGAGTATTTATCTGAGCATCATTAGGTGATGGAAGAAAATATCAGGACCCACTTTACATTAGGTGGCCTTAACTACTATGTACTAACATTTTAATTAATAATTTGATACAATGCACTTATTGTGTACATACATGTTTTTACATTGTACTTACATTTTAAAAAATACCTGCATGTAATTACGTCTGTAATTAATTTCTGTAGTTACATTTGTAATTACACAGTTGACACTTCCCTTACACCTAACCCTACCCTTAAACTTACCCATACCACCACACCTGTCCCTAACCCTACCCTTAAACTTACCCATACCACCACACCTGTCCCTAACCCTACCCTTAAACTTATACCCATACCCCCACACCTGTCCCTAACCCTACCCTTAAACTTACCCATACCACCACACCTGTCCCTAACCCTACCCTTAAACTTACCCATACCCCCACACCTGTCCCTAACCCTACCCTTAAACTTACCCATACCCCCACACCTGTCCCTAACCCTACCCTTAAACTCACCCATACCCCCACACCTGTCCCTAACCCTACCCTTAAACTCACCCATACCCCCACACCTGTCCCTAACCCTACCCTTAAACTCACCCATACCCCCACACCTGTCCCTAACTCTACCCTTAAACTTACCCATACCCCCACACCTGTCCATAATCCTACCCTTAAACTTACCCATACCCCCACACCTGTCCATAATCCTACCCTTAAACTTACCCATACCCCCACACCTGTCCCTAACCCTACCCTTAAACTCACCCATACCCCCACACCTGTCCCTAACCCTACCCTTAAACTCACCCATACCCCCACACCTGTCCCTAACCCTACCCTTAAACTCACCCATACCCCCACACCTGTCCCTAACCCTACCCTTAAACTCACCCATACCCCCACACCTGTCCCTAACCCTACCCTTAAACTCACCCATACCCCCACACCTGTCCCTAACCCTACCCTTAAACACACCCATACCCCCACACCTGTCCCTAACCCTACCCTTAAACTCACCCATACCCCCACACCTGTCCCTAACCCTACCCTTAAACTCACCCATACCCCCACACCTGTCCCTAACCCTACCCTTAAACTTACCCATACCACCACACCTGTCCCTAACCCTACCCTTAAACTCACCCATACCCCCACACCTGTCCCTAACCCTACCCTTAAACTCACCCATACCCCCACACCTGTCCCTAACCCTACCCTTAAACTCACCCATACCCCCACACCTGTCCCTAACCCTACCCTTAAACACACCCATACCCCCACACCTGTCCCTAACCCTACCCTTAAACTCACCCATACCCCCACACCTGTCCCCAACCCTACCCTTAAACTCACCCATACTCCCACACCTGTCCCTAACCCTACCCTTAAACTCACCCATACCCCCACACCTGTCCCTAACCCTACCCTTAAACTTACCCATACCCCCACACCTGTCCCTAATCCTACCCTTAAACTTACCCATACCCCCACACCTGTCCCTAACCCTACCCTTAAACTCACCCATACCCCCACACCTGTCCCTAACCCTACCCTTAAACTTACCCATACCACCACACCTGTCCCTAACCCTACCCTTAAACTCACCCATACCCCCACACCTGTCCCTAACCCTACCCTTAAACTTACCCATACCCCCACACCTGTCCCTAACCCTACCCTTAAACTTACCCATACCACCACACCTGTCCCTAACCCTACCCTTAAACTTACCCATGCCCCCACACCTGTCCCTAACCCTACCCTTAAACTCACCCATACCCCCACACCTGTCCCTAACCCTACCCTTAAACTTACCCATACCCCCACACCTGTCCCTAACCCTACCCTTAAACTCACCCATACCCCCACACCTGTCCCTAACCCTACCCTTAAACTTACCCATACCCCCACACCTGTCCCTAACCCTACCCTTAAACTCACCCATACCCCCACACCTGTCCCTAACCCTACCCTTAAACTCACCCATACCCCCACACCTGTCCCTAACTCTACCCTTAAACTTATACCCATACCACCACACCTGTCCCTAACCCTACCCTTAAACTCACCCATACCCCCACACCTGTCCCTAACTCTACCCTTAAACTTATCCATACCCCCACACCTGTCCCTAACCCTACCCTTAAACTTACCCATACCCCCACACCTGTCCCTAACCCTACCCTTAAACTTACCCATACCACCACACCTGTCCCTAACCCTACCCTTAAACTTACCCATGCCCCCACACCTGTCCCTAACCCTACCCTTAAACTCACCCATACCCCCACACCTGTCCCTAACCCTACCCTTAAACTTACCCATACCCCCACACCTGTCCCTAACCCTACCCTTAAACTCATCCATACCCCCACACCTGTCCCTAACCCTACCCTTAAACTTACCCATACCCCCACACCTGTCCCTAACCCTACCCTTAAACTCACCCATACCCCCACACCTGTCCCTAACCCTACCCTTAAACTCACCCATACCCCCACACCTGTCCCTAACTCTACCCTTAAACTTATACCCATACCACCACACCTGTCCCTAACCCTACCCTTAAACTCACCCATACCCCCACACCTGTCCCTAACTCTACCCTTAAACTTATCCATACCCCCACACCTGTCCCTAACCCTACCCTTAAACTCACCCATACCCCCACACCTGTCCCTAACCCTACCCTTAAACTTACCCATACCCCCACACCTGTCCCTAACCCTACCCTTAAACTCACCCATACCCCCACACCTGTCCCTAACCCTACCCTTAAACTTACCCATACCCCCACACCTGTCCCTAACCCTACCCGTATCCCACCTCAATATCAGCAAGGTGTTTTGCAATACAATTTAAACACAGTAAGTACATTGCACTTATTGTTTGATGTAAGTACATAGTAGTTAAGGCCACCTAATATAAAGTGGGGCCAAATATCTTGTGTTGCAAGAAGATTTCATCCCTTTCAAAGATAAATCTCAGCAGCTGCTTTTCTATTGTGAAATAACAATCTTCAAACAATTATGAATTTGAAATGAGATATTGGTAAATCTTTATGATGAAATTACCCTAATAATATAGTTTGACAAACTTAAAATCAGCTAATTAGTGAATTAATTTCACTGTAAATTTAATTGACTACAATATTTTTTTTTATAAAACAATACTCTTTAATCCTGTAAATTCCTGGCAATTTTAGTATGCAATTTGTGCAATGAATTTAATTTGGGATGTGTATTTGTTTTACCAGGGTATGTCGTAGAAAGCATTTGTCCATTTGCAACTTAAGTGAGAAAAAAAGTTGTTTAAGTGCACTAAAACTGCAGAAAACCACTTGGTGGGTATAGAATCATCAGGGGTAACAACTGCCATTTGCAACATGTGCATTGTGTTTGAATCAATGACTGAACAATCATTTTAAACCTGATGTTGTCGGGACTTGAAGATGTTTAAATGAAGTTTACGACTGAAAATCGGCTCGTGGGACATCACCTTTTCTATTGTTTCTGTAGTTTAAACTGAAAACAGGGAAATATTTTAATACAAATTACACACAGAACCTATGCAAAAGAATGCAACTGTGTGCAATTGGAGGGAGTCTCACCATCCTCTTTGGTGCGTGTGTAGATCTGCTCACTACGGACTCCGTCTCCGGCTCGAGTGAAGGCCAGGACCTGGATACTGTAGTTGGTGTATTTCTCCAGCCGCTCCAACTCCAGTGAAGGCTTGGTGGTTGTGATGTTCCTGATCTCTCCCAGCTCTGCAACACACACATAAACTGTTAACTGATGTGTGGGTAAAAAAAAAAAATCACAAATGAGATCTCTTTAATAACACAATTGTTTTTCTACATCAAACTGCAATCAAATGGAGACTTACAGGTGTGTGCTTACAGGAACCACAGTACTACAATATACAACACATTTACAGACTGCAGCGTGTGCCAACATCCCTTTTGATTTTTACCCTTGATTCTGTGCATCAATATCTTATTGTAGTTCAATTATTAATGGCTCTGCAGTGCAGCCTGGAAAACGGCCACTGCTCTTTCTGCTGTGTGCCCTCTGATACTGACATTCATCATTCAAAAGAAGGTTAAGAAGGTGACATTTTCTGAAACTAAATATTAACATTTAGTCTAGATTTGATCTACAATTTATCTTAAAAAGCTCCCTTTGTCTAAATACAATACGAGTGGTATTTTTTATGCATATAGCCACATTCTTGAAAAGCATGTGCTAAATGAGTGATTGTAAATATAAATGTAGCCAATCTGTCCATTAAATATATGTCCCACTTGTGTTTCTGTGTCGACTGTTCCTTCAATTTCTGTCCCCAATACAACAAAGCCACCATGCCCTCTGGTGGTCTGAGGTATAAATTGAGCAATAATAGTGTCCCATATGCATTCTCATTAAAACAAGAGTATCCACCTTATTTTGCAATGCGGAAGTAAGCTATTTTCTGTGAATGTGCGAGATTTCTTATGTATTAAGCACTATAGGTAAATAACTAGAAGAATAACAAAGTGCAGTAAAAGGTAAAACTACCAACAGTTTTTATGATTATGATAATAACTTATAATATTATCAAAAATACAGTTAAACTTTTTTTTGAAATAATATTACAATTTAAAATAGTTTATTTCTGTGATCAAAGCTGAATTTTCAGCCTTACTCCAGTGTCACATGATCTGTCAGAAACATTCTTATACGACTTGCTGCACAATTATTATTGGTCATAAAGTAATGATGGTTGTTATTATAATCAATGTTGAAAACAGCTTTTATTGCTTAATATTTCCAGGATTCTTTGATGGATAGAAAGTCTAAAGCAACAGTTTTTATTAGAAATAGAAATATTTGATGTCTTTACTGTCACTTTGGATCAATTTAATGAATCCTTGTTGAATAAAATAGTTATTAGCTTTTTTTCCCCCTCTTAATTACCCCAAACTTTTGAATAGTAGTGAATCACAGTTAAGCAGCAAAAATATTTTCAATGTTGATAATAATGTTTCTTTCTTCATATTAGAATGATTTCTGAAGGATATCCTCCAGTTGGCCGACACACTCTGGAATTGAAACCAAGGCCACTGCAATCTAAAAAAATAAAAACTCCCTTTATCCAAGAACACACATGAAGAACTGGGGGTTGACATCTGTGCGCTACATAATTATGCATAAGTGTATGAAAGTCTGCCTGACCTCCGTCAGGTAGATTGGCCCAGTAGATGACACGGTATCCAAGTAGCATGCCGTTGAGGGCTTCTTTGGGCAGAGCCGACCAGGACAGGGAGATGGTCTCGGGGGTGGTGGCTGTTGTCACAACATTCTCAGGTGGGCGACTGGGCACTGTGGTGGGTAAACAGAACAGATAGTGTTAAGGCCCTGATATAGGGTTGAGTTTGGCACAACCTAACGCGGGATTCGTTGTAACACACATGGTTTAAAACTTTCCACACATGCCAGCATGACGAAACTTAGTATATTTACTTGTTGCCATATCAATACTATATAGAGAAAAAAAAGGTATATATATGCATTTGGCAGACGCTTTTATCCAAAGCGACTTACAGTGCCCTTATTACAGGGACAATCCCCCTGGAGCAACAAGGAGTAAAGTGCCTTGCTCAAGAACACACTGGTGGTGACCGCTGGGATCGAACCAGCAACCTTCTGCATATCAGTTCCATGGTTTCACCCACTGGACCACCATCTCACACATACAGTCACACATACAGTCACACATACATAATAATAAAGACTGAGAGTCAATGTTTAGAAGTGCTTAATTATTATTATGTTTTTAACTATGCTGTATAGCTGTGTTTTGAGGTGTGTTTGTTGTCAAACTTTTTATTTTTTTATTTTTTTTATAATTAAAAAATTCCATTATTTTATTTGAAAAAGTTAATAATTGTATTTTACTGACAAAATATTTTAGTTTGTCTTGGATATTTTTTTTTTTGAAATATCAGATAACATTTTAATCTGTCATTTGGTCATGTTACAATGCGCCCCTCACATGTTACAATGTACCCCACCTATGGGGCACGTTGTCACATTTCACTTCCATTCTTTCGGGGTAAATCAAGAAAAAGGTATACACTGTATTAATTAAACAAAACCACATATTGTACTAGACGTGTGCAATTAATGTGTGAAAAAATAAATACTCTGAACCCCAAGTGGATTTACACAAACTGAGAAAGTCAAAAAGCGTTAGGTTGTGCCCTGCTCTCCACAACTTCAATCGAAAAGTGCGAAGAACGAACTGGTGTGACGTCATTTCGAACAAAAGCAGGCATTCTCTGCAAAAAAGAAGACAAACTTTGGTAAAATTGGCTCTGGGTGCTAAACATCGTATGCTGATTTCACATGCTATTGGAAAATTTCCAACTTCCCACCTCTGAAGTCGTGATTACGAGCTTGTCGCATTCAAGTTCTTTGTTGTCGGAAAGAACAGGAATCATGAAGGATATCAGCTCAGTTCAATTCTCATACAATGTTGTCAATGCAGGCAGATTAATAATATTGTTGAATATTTAGTGTTCCCAACTAAGACAAAGGCCAAAGGTGACAAAAGGCGACATGAACCAAACGGACCACTCTTCAAGGAACCAAAACTCCATCAGGTGACAGAATGGAGAAAAAAAACCTTGGGAGAAACCAGGCTCAGTCGGGGTGACAGTTCTCATTGACAATCTTACAAACATTAACTGCACTATCTAGATAAAGGTGCATTAGGCAATCTCCCAAAAATAAACCCAAACAAATCCAGTCCTCTCTTGCTCCGCCTCCAAAATTCACCTTTACACACTTTACCACCCACTCTGAGCAGGTATCAAACCCTGATCTGCTAACAAGGATGCTAAACACCACATTCTCTAGTCTAGCGTCACTAGCTGGTGTCCGTTACACAAGTAATGCAAGAAAGGATGTCCATTTATCATAACAGAAGCAAAGCAAAATAAGGCTTCATGAAAAATAAAGCAAAGATGATGCACAAACGACAAGAAAAAATGAACATACAGGTGCTGGTCATATAATTAGAATATCATCAAAAAGTTGATTTATTTCATTAATTCCATTCAAAAAGTGAAACTTGTATATTATATTCATTCATTAAACACAGACTGATATATTTCAAACATATATTTATTTAAATTTTGATGATTATAACAGACAACTAAGGAAAGTCCCAAATTCAATATCTCAGAAAAGTAGAATATTGTGAAAAGGTTCAATATTGAAGACACCTGGTGCCACACTCTAATCAGCTAATTAACTCAAAACACCTGCAAAGGCCTTTAAATGGTCTCTCAGTCTAGTTCTGTAGACTACACAATCATGGGGAAGACTGCTGACTTGACAGTTGTCCAAAAGACGACCATTGACACCTTGCACAAGGAGGGCAAGACACAAAAGGCCATTGCAAAAAAGGCTGGCTGTTCACAGAGCTCTGTGTCCAAGCACATTAACAGAGAGGCGAAGGGAAGGAAAAGATGTGCTAGAAAAAAGTGTACAAGCAATAGGGATAACCGCACCCTGGAGAGGATTGTGAAACAAAACCCATTCAAAAATGTGGGGGGATTCACAAAGAGCCAGTGCTTCAAGAACCACTACACACAGACGTATGCAAGACAAGGGTTTCAGCTGTCACATTAATTGTGTCAAGCTACTCTTGAACAACAGACAGCGTCAGAAGCGTCTCGTCTGTGCTAAAGACAAAAAGGAAAAAAAGTGGTCCAAAGTTGTTCTCTGATGAAAGTAAATTTTGCATTTCCTTTGGAAATCAGGGTCCCAGAGTCTGGATGAAGAGAGGAGAGGCACACAAACCACGTTGCTTGAGGTCCAGTGTAAAGTTTCCACAGTCAGTGATGGTTTGGGGTGCCATGTCATCTGCTGGTGTTGGTCCACTGTGCTTTCTGAGGTCCAAGGTCAACGCAGCCGTATACCAGGAAGTTTTAGAGCACTTTATGCTTCCTGCTGCTGACCAACTTTATGGAGATGCAGATTTCATTTTCCAACAGGACTTGGCACCTGCACACAGTGCCAAAGCAACCAGTACCTGGTTTAAGGACCATGGTGTCCCTGTTCTTAATTGGTCAACAAACTCGCCTGACCTTAAACCCCATAGAAAATCTACGGGGAATTGTGAAGAGGAAGATGCGATATGCCAGACCCAACAATGCAGAAGAGCTGAAGGCCACTATCAGAGCAACCTGGGCTCTCATAACACCTGAGCAGTGCCACAAACTGGTCGACTTCATGCCACGCCGTATTGCTGCAGTAATTCAGGCAAAAGGAGCTCCAGCTAAGTATTGAGTGCTGTACATGCTCATACTTTTCATGTTCATACTTTTCAGATGGCCAAGATTTCTAAAAATCCTTTCTTTGTGTTGGTCTTAAGTAATATTCGAATTTTCTGAGATACTGAATTTGGGATTTTCCTTAGTTGTCTGTTATAATCATCAAAATTAAAAGAAATGAACATTTAAAATATATCAATCTGTGTGTAATGAATGAATATAATATACAAGTTTCACTTTTTGAATGGAATTAGTGAAATAAATCAACTTTTTGATGATATTCTAATTATATGACCAGCACCTGTACAGTACACAAGAGTAAATACAAACAAAAGTTGGTTAGTCGCCAGCAGCTCCAGCTCCAGACAAACAACGACACTCAAAACTGTCCTGTTACTAGAGCTAACATTACAACAACAGCATTTCTTGGTTCTGTGAAACCGCAAAACGTCTCCGGTTACGTATGTAACCTAGGTTCCCTGAGAACAGGGAACGAGACGCTGCGTCAGCTTGACGCTATGGGGAACGCCTCCAGCGTGACAGGTGTCTGAACTACTATCGAATCACGGCAATCCTATTGACCGGCGACAGCCTATGATGTCATCAAGGTGCGACCAGGAAGTATAAAAGGGTGCCTTGCCAACATGACACCGCCCTTCGTCTGAAGGGACTGTTTGGCAGGCAAACCCTGAGGCATGGCAAAGCGACGCAGCGTCTCGTTCCCTGTTCTCAGGGAACCTAGGTTACATACGTAACCGGAGACGTTCCCTTTCGAAAGGGAACTTGCGCTGCGTCAGCTTGACGCTATGGGGAACGAAATACCAACGCTGCCATGCCGAGGGGAGTGCATGCCCACTGGCAGTGACAACTGTCAGAACAAGCAAATACAACTGAAATGCCTGAACCACCCCCCCTCTGGTCACAGAGGCTGTCAGTGACAGCATTCCCTACGGTCATAGCCCAAGCTATAAGCCTGAGTAGGAAGCTTCGAACACTTAGAGAAGTTCTACCCAGGCCGCTCAAAGGCCTGGATCCAACCCATTCGAAAGAAGGGGGCTCCTTTAAGGGAATGTGGCTAGGGGGCCCCAGGGCGCCCCAGCCAGTCACTACTGCCACCAAGGAGGCCTAGCTTGGTGCCTTTTTTAACGGGCGCTTCAGCCGGGCCATCCCTGTCTGTTCGATAACAGAGCCTCTGGGTCCTTGCCTCTTGGAGAGGCATCCAGTCCAAGGGACTGCAGAATGGCAATGTCCTCCTCAGACCGGATCTCAGAGACGGGAATCCTGGAGTGCAGTACTCAGCATAGCGCATTCTACCCTTGCCAGCGAGGGGAGTTAATCTGCTCGATCCTAGGATCTACTGAGCTATTATCAGATAGAAACACTCAGGAGGCCAGACTGGCCTAAAAGCTGATCTAATTGGGAGGCCACCCTAGGGGCCTACGACCACCCGATCAGGCCCAGGCAGCTTCGGCTCACATACGACCCTCCGAAAGGAAGGGAGCTTAAAGGGGGCTGCCCGGTAGGTAAACCAGGTTGCAGGCTGAAATCCCCTCCTTGGGGACCAAGTAGCAGAAGCGACACCAGTAGCGCCAGGGTAAGACTTTACCAGATGCTGCCGGCTAAGGGCCAGATCACTGATAGCAAGTCACCACTGGCTGTCAGCGTTACGACAGTTAGCAGTACTCACACTGAGAACCAAAGACCCGTTTAGGGAGGCCTAGTGAGGCCCATTGTATAATAGGAATATATGCCAGAGAAGCCTGAGAAATCAGGCTCAGGAACTCGCTTAGAGGGAGGCCTGGTGAGGCCTACTACCTGATCGCAGTTGAAGCCGACTGTCAAGGTAGCTGAAAAACGGAAACTCGTTTTCTCAGGGAGGCCTAATGGAGGCCTACTACCTGATAGTCAAGCTACAACAGTTATCCGAGCATCCTGACTCGGGAAGTAACCCTCAGGGAGGCCTTGTGAGGCCTACTACCTGATCGCAGTTGAAGCCGACCGTCAAGGTAGCTGAAAAACGGAAACTCATTTTCTCAGGGAGGCCTAATGTAGGCCTACTACCTGATAGTCAAGCTACAACAGTTAACCGAGCATCCTGACTCGGGAAGTAACCCTCAGGGAGGCTTTGTGAGGCCTACCACCTGATAGCAAGCTTTGCTAACTGCCTGAGCGTCTGACTCAGGAACTCATCCTCAGGGAGGCCTTGTGAGGCCTACTACCTGATAGCAAGCCCTTAGGGCCTGTTTAGCGAGCCTTAGGGGAGGTTTAGTGCTCAGGCCTACCGTCTGGTAGCAAACTAAGCCAGTTGCCCGAGCACCTCTGACTCGGGAACTCACCCTTGGGGAGGCCTGTTGAGGCCTACCACCCGATAACAGGCTTTTTAGGGAGGCCTGTAGAGGCCTACTACCTGACAGCAAGCATTGCTAGTTACCCGAGCATCCTAACTCAGGACTCGCCCTCAAGGGAGGCCTAGTGAGGCCTACTACCTGATAGCGGGCCTGCAGGGAGGTCCAGCCTGCTACCTGCAGGCGACTCGTGCTAACTGTTTCTCATTTTGATGATCCAGGAGCCCAGAACATGCCCTCAGGGAGGCCTGGTGAGGCCTACTACCTTATACTAGGAGTTGAATAGGCCTATTAAGGCCTACAACTCGATAATGGGCCCTTAGAGAGGCCCAGCAAAGCCTTACAATCAGTCTACAGGGAGGCCTAGTGCGGCCTACTACCCAGCAGCAGCCTAGCAGTTTGTGTGCTAGCTGGCACGGCGACTGGCAAACAGGAGCCCTCCTTCAGGGAGGCCCAGCGGGGCCTGCTACCTTACGACCAGTCTTCAGGGAGGCCTAGTGCGGCCTACTACCCAGCAGCAGCCTAGCAGTTTGTGTGCTAGCTGGCACGGCGACTGGCAAACAGGAGTCCTCCTTCAGGGAGGCCTGGCAAGGCCTACTACCTTGCAACCAGTCTTCAGGGAGGCCTAGTACGGCCTACCACCCAGCAGCAGCCTAGCAGTTTGTGTGCTAGCTGACACGGCGACTGGCAAACAGGAGTGCTCCTTCAGGGAGGCCTGGTGAGGCCTACTACCTGCCAACGGTTCATCACAACCCACCAAGTGACTGAGCCCAAGCCTGCGCCCTCAAGGGAGGTCTGGTGAGGCCTGCTACCTCATGCCGAGTCTTCAGGGAGGCCTGGTGCGGCCTACCACCCATCAACAGCTTAGCAGCCCATGCTAGCTGACACAGTGACTGGCGAATGGGAGCCTGCCTTCAGGGAGGCCCGATGGGGCCTACCACCTCACAGCAGGCCTGCAGGGACGGCTTCCTGGTGGCAAGAGTGAAAAACTGTTATGCTGTTATAACTTTGGGCTGACAGTAGCTTCTCTGCTGGCTGACAAAAATTAACATCCAACTGCTAAATAGGGTTATTAGTTGGGAAATTCTGCTACTTGAAGCCGACATCGTTGGGGAGCAATATATACCGCAATACACATGGGGCCGAACTTTGCAGAGGCCTACCAAGGCTGACTACCTATTTTTTTCCAGGTTGCAGCTAATAAATTGCCAACCTCCCCAACCGTCGGGACTCACTCGCAAGGAGGCCTGTCTGAGGCCTACTACCTGAACTGGAGTCTACTGCCAAGACTGCCCCAGCTGGCTACTCACAGCCAGCTGGTCCTACAATCCATCCCAGCCTAGCTGGGTGACCCATCCTGGAGGCCTCCAATTCCTTCTGGAGCCAACTGTATAATGGTGCAGTCTTATCGGCAGCGCCTACAAGCACTGGAACCTAATCACATTGTCCATAGCAGGGTACTCTGCAAACCAAACGCCCTGTACCCCCTAAGCGGGGGGAGTACCACATACGCCACCCACCTCATGGAGGTCCTAGCTTTAATAGCGGCCTACCATACCGTGCAAGGGCGTCAGCCATGGCAATGCTCTGGCTACAAGGGAGCTCACGACCAAACCAACATAAACCCCGAGCCATGGGTGAGGCAGAATGATACAGAGCTAGGAGTGGAGGTACTCAAATCTACCCTGCCTTGTCAGGGGAGTACTATCAACTGGCCAGGGCATATACAGGAAGGGCCAGCGCCTGCCAAAAAACTGGCGGCCTCTAGAAACTAGCTCTGGAAAGCCGGGCTGAGCTATGCATACGGAATTTTCGTATCTGCATGAAAAATGCCTCAACCCTGCCCCACGACTACTGGCTAAGTCGCTATCAATTCTGCACAGCACCAACCTGCATTACTAGAAAAAGCCCCAGAACGCAGGTAAGGGGGCGGGCCTTGGCCGGACTACTCTACACAAGAGGAGGCTACATTAGGGACAGTAATAAAGCTAGATTCAGAAAAGGAACAGCTACCCGGAGTGCAGACGCTTTCTTGGCGTGCATCTCCGTAATCCCTAAAAAGCCTAGGCCAATCTAGATCTGTACCCGAGGTCCATAAAAGGGCCGCTACTATTGCACCATGCAAAAAGGGGCACTCGGGTAGAAGTGCCAGTCGTTAAATAGATCTGGCTCTAGATCTAACTGTAGTTCTAGCATGGTCTGATCCTGTATTCTCCAGAAATTTACACTGAGAGAAGATACAGACCGCCTTACCCTGAGGCGGCTACCAGTTAGCAGCTTAATACTAGGAGGAAAAAATGCCTAGCCTTCTCTTAACACAAAAAAACCCGTTTTTTTTTTTTTTTCTTTCATCTATAACCGCTACACACCCGCAGGAAATGAGTGGCATTCCCAGCGCTAATTCTAGCGCATCTTAGCTTTTTAGGTCTGGGAATAAAAAGGGCTGTACAGCTCTCACAGCGTGTACCATATATAGTGTTTGCTGGCTTCCACTAGTAATACTAGCTCACTTATACCAAGCTTTAGCAACTGGTAAATAATATTTTATCGTTCTAGCCAACCTAACAGGGGAACTACAGGCCCTAGGAAATATCCCAACGATCCACAGCGACCCCCGAAGCCCTCTACAGGGAGCATAAGTCAGAAAATATATAATATTTTTCCCTCTTATAGGGGACTTACCCGCTCGCCTGCGGCGCGCCATGATATCCACCCACAAGCTTAATTCCCGTGTATGCTTAGGTGTACCGCTACCACGGGCCTGAGGGGGCGCACTCACAAACCAGCCAGGCGGGCCCTAGCACATCATCGTGGACCCACCTAGGCCGGATGTAAGAAGCGCCTGGGGAGATGATGAAGAAGAGGAGTGAGTTTTCTGGTCAATGTAATTTCTCATCTCACCCTCAGGGAGGAGATCCATCATGAACGCTGACTGCGTTTTGTGATACACAGCTCCTACTTCTCCCAGGAGTCCGCCTCTCTGTGCCCCACCCCCGACTGTGGGGGCGCACGAGAAGCAATGCTGGCCATTGGGCCCTGTCTCCGGTCCTAGGACCGTGACGCCTCCCGCCTGCCTGGGACCCGGATCTCAGTGGCATGCAGGTCCTCAGACGCTGCCAAATGTTTGCTATTCCTCGGCGATGCTGGCCCTCAGGCCCAGACTCCGCCTGTTGTGCCACCACCGCATCAGGAAAAAAACCTTCCCTGATCGAGATCCCTCAGCAAACCGGCCTGGTGCACATGAAAACCCCGCCATGGTGTAAGAATTAGCACCGGGCTGACCCGCTGCTGTGTATGCCCTGCCATTAAAAATGACACATCGTTTAGGTGGCAGGGTTGGAGCGCTCAGCTTCCCAGAGATAAACATCCCATTAATCGGAGGCAACGACACATACCCATATTCTACCATCCTCCCGACATCAGCGGCACACTGCTGATGTCATACCGCTGATATCAGTGAACATGAACCGAACATAGGTTATTTCATGCCCTCTCGATCTAATTAGGAAGATCAGGAAGGAATGAAAGCCCAACTGAGCCAATGATTATGGCTGGGGAGAGATCGATCGTTTATTCCAACATGAGCGATCTCTCCTCTAACGCGACAACACAGCGGCCGCAGCCCGCCTGCAGCGCGTTTCATAACATTCATCGGCTCAGCATACACAGTCGGGATGGCTGAGAAGATTAGTCCTCCTTCTCACAGCCATCCCTAGAGCACTTGCAAACAAGTCTCGTCAGCCGCCAGATCGTCAAAGGGAAGAATGCCTTCCCGTGACGATTCAGCGAGCTCTATCCGGGAAACCATGACGTGCGTCCGCGCTCAGCCTCGACATGAGCGGGGACCGCATCATCAGTCTCGGATGCCAAACCCTCTTCCCTCAGGAAGAGAATCAGACGAGAGCAGAGCGATCTCAGATTGACAAACGCTCACATTAAACAAACAAACAGACAACTCGATAAGAGCTGACTGTGCATGCTCTTGATCCCAGGCAGAAACACACAGCTTGTGTGTATACAATAATGAATTTGGATTACCTTAACTCGAAGCAATTCAGACAAAACAGTCCCTGAAGACGAAGAAGCGGTGTCATGTTGGCAAGGCACCCTTTTATACTTCCTGGTCGCACCTTGATGACATCATAGGCTGTCGCCGGTCAATAGGATTGCCGTGATTCGATAGTAGTTCAGACACCTGTCACGCTGGAGGCGTTCCCCATAGCGTCAAGCTGACGCAGCGCGAGTTCCCTTTCGAAAGGGAACCAATGTTACTCACGTATGGAGCAGAAACGACGTAACCTCTGCGTCCGCTTTCAGGCCTTTCCGTGTAGGTCTCTCCAGCACTAGAAAGCTTTTCTAATATTACCGGGGGTCCTAAAGCTCTTCCCTGGTCATAACGCTTGTTTTTACGCACTGATATTCCTCTGATCTTTTCTCTTTTGAAAAGATCGTCTTCCCTCTTGCTCACTTTCTCTCCTCCACCATCATACGCCCGCTAATGCGGATTGGCTACACGTTTGTTGTGGTGCTTGGCCTGACAACTTTTCAACAACGTTTTTTGAAAAATCGCTTACTGCACCTGTAAAGTTTATGGCCCGCCCAACTCTGGAACTTGGGTATCAAAATAATCCCAGAGATTCCCAGTGTTAAATATGATAAATATGAGAGGGTTGATTAGGAAACTCGTATTAATGATTATTCCGATAGCATGTGAAAGCAGCATTAAACTGTCACTGGTCCATGCAATTGTGTAATAGGTAGGTGTGGCTCTGGGGCTCCGCCTTTTTTATGTT
The DNA here is from genome assembly GCA_023566225.1 of Romanogobio albipinnatus. Taxonomy (NCBI): domain Eukaryota; kingdom Metazoa; phylum Chordata; class Actinopteri; order Cypriniformes; family Gobionidae; genus Romanogobio; species Romanogobio albipinnatus. The sequence goes on from CM042247.1 coordinate 54,168,199, forward strand.
GAAATCTTCTTAGTTAATTTCCACCACAGACCAATGGTAGTTCAAAGGTGTTTAGCAGCCAGTGCAAACTTTTCCGGAATGTTCGCATTGGCAAGCTGTTTCCAACTCCCAAAACAAACTTCGTTCTGGCCTGATTTTGTTCAAAATGACGTCACAATCATTCGTTCTTCGATTTTGCTTGAAGTAAATCGAGCAAAGACAAAAAAAAAGAACCTCGCTGTGAGTATATGGGGGCCTTTAGTTAATATACATGATATTAGCTATGCTTTACTGTATCATTCAGTATCTTTGAGATTATAAATAATTGCATAAATTAATTAATCTAAAATGTAAGACAATGGGATTTTTTTTTCCCACCACAACGCAACGTATGTCAATTCAACAAAGGTTATGATCACAAAATGACTAACCATCCTCTAGCGTGGTCATGGTGATTTCCTCTGAGGTGGGACCCATTCCTGCCCGATTGGCCGCTTGCACCCGCACCTCATACTGGGTGTACTTCTTCAGGTTATCCAGAGTGAGGGTTTCGATGTCGCCCGTGGTGTCTACATTGATGGTGTTGTACTGGGGGCTGCCCCCTGTCCCAAATTCCCGATAACACACTTGGTAGCTTCGGATCAAACCATTCTGCAAGTGTTTGAGGGGGGGCTGCAAAGGCACAATATAATAGATATTATAATATCAGAAAGGCAGTTTCTCAGCAAAATATGGCTGCCTCCCAATTAGCAAAACAAAGTACTTCTCTGTAAAATATAAAATTGTTTCTCGATTGTTTCCTTACCTAAAACTTAAACTTATAGATTAATTTAACAAGCTGCTGTGGTGGCTTCAACAACCATCTGTCTATACTCTTCTCATTCACCATTTTCTTAACAGAAAATATCAGTAGGGAATGTCAGAAATTCTCAGTTGTAGTGTAGGGGGTTATGATGCAGAGGCAGTGTAAAGAGGAAGGGGACGGACCACTCATAGAAAATAATTATAGGAGAAAAAGTAACTCTTGTAGGTCATAACTAGTTAAAAGGGCCAATCACTTCTGTCTTCTTTTGTTTATTTACTCTAGAAATATTTAAAGGGAATGTTCTGGGTTCAATACAAGTGAAGCTCTATCAGTTTGTGGAATAATGTTAATGTTAATTACCAGGAAAAATATGTTAAAATTGTCAAAATTATATTTCTTTTTTGTTCATTTTTTGCGTTCTCCAGAGAAACTTTGCATTTGCTCACAAAACGTTTGTGTTCCTCCAAGAAACTTTGCATTGGATCACAAAACTTACGTGATGGAAATAATATGATATATTACCCTTCTCAAAAACAATTTTCCCTCACCATATGTGGCCGTTTGCTCCCGCTGGACGTACACCCGGTTATAAGACTAGGCTGGATGTTAGGTCATTATTTGTTCACCCTCGATTGAACACAAAATATATTTTTAAGAATGTCGATAATCAAAAGGTTGATGGGCCCCATTGACTTCCATAGTATTTTTTTAGATGCTATGGAAGTCAATGGAGACCAGCAACTGTTTGGTTACTGACATTCTTCAAAATATCTTCCTTTATGTTCAACAGAAAAAAGAAATGACTGCAGGTATAGAACAACTCCAGGATGAGTAAAAATGACAGAATTTACATTTTTGGGTGAACTATACCTTTGAGTCCTACGTAGAATCAATACCTGTTGCACCATCTAGGCTTAGCGCACATCTCAGACTAAATCTTACGCCTAGTCAAAGTGAAAAGTCATGATTTGTTTAGGACAAGATTGGGATAGGACCAGGATAAGCAATATAACATTGCTGAGGTGTGTCTGCACACTGCCGACACAGGCAACTGACCTAACACAACATTTCTGTAATTATGTATATGAAATATTAAATGAACATATATGTGATTATTAGCAGAAATTGTATATTACAGAAATGAGGGAGGCTTTCATAGCCTAAACCGAAAACGTTCCTCTAAAATGTACTGTGATGTAGCCACCAGCCAGCACAAGTTCTAATTTTGCACACTATTCATGCGGGATAGCATGGGTGAGTATTTCCTCAGCAGTACCTTCCACGTGACTTTGATGCCTTGGGATGAGATTGCTTCCAGTTGCACATCCTGAGGAGCGCCATCAGGTGCTGGATTGATCACATGCAGGTCAGACAGAGAAAATAATGGACTGAGCCACTAGGTGGCGGCACAGATAACACAATGTCTGATACAGCAGCGTACTATAGAAAACCTGACAGCCAAGGCTCACATCATTTTCAGTTGTAGCAATACTCACGCGCTTCATCTGTGGTGATGGTCAGCTCATTGCTTGGTCGGCTTTCTCCGATCTGGTTTTTGGCAAACATGCGGATGTTGTAGGTGGAAGCAGGGTGGAGTTCAATGATGGTGGCCTGATTAAGCTGAGGCGAGACGTCTTTGGTCATTTGAGATGAGGCCCAAGAAGCTTAAAGGGAAAAAGAGAGCAATACAGAATGTGTGATAATGCAATAAACCACAAGAGGCTATGCTACAGTCATCTCACCATAGTAAAGGCTGTAGTAATATAAATACACAATCAAAATATCATTATGTTTATTACATTTACATTTATGCATTTGGCAGACGCTTTTATCCAAAGCAACTTACAGGGGCCTTATTACAGGGACAATCCCCCTGGAGCAACATGGAGTACAGTGCCTTACTCCAACATGGAGAAAAGTGCCTTGCTGTTGACCGCTGGGATCGAACCAGCAACCTTCTGCATATCAGTTCCATGGTTTAACCCACTGGACAACCATCTCTCAATAATGACAATCACCATTATACATTTTTCCATGTGTACACTTCTTAAGTAATTAGTTCATTAGCCTAACTGTAGGCTATTTATACAAATATACCAAAGATCATTCTATGAATGATTGGCAGTTTAAAGAGTGTAAATATTATATATATATATATATATATATATATATATATATACTGTATGTGTGTGTGTTCCCTTTCAGTCGGTCACATTCAACGTACGTCTCCGTTCCCTCCTTCAGGGAACAAGGGTTACCATACGTAACCGAGACATATTGCATAACTACTATTAGCCTTCGATCACATGTTAGAGATTAAATCTTCTTGCTGCAATATATATGTATGTGTATATATATATATATACGCACCGATCAGGCATAAATTGATGACCTAATATTATGTTGGTCCCCCTTTTGTTTTCAAAACAGCCCTGACCCGTCGAGGCATGGACTCCACTAGACCCCTGAAGTGTGCTGTGGTATCTGGCACCAAGATGTTAGCAGCAGATCCTTTAAGTCCTGTAAGTTGTGAGGTGGGGCCTCCATGGATCGGACTTGTTTGTTCAGCACATCCCACAGATGTTCGATTGGATTGAAATCTTGGGAATCTGGAGGCCAAGTCAACACCTCAAACTCGTTGTTGTACTCCTCAAACACCCCACAAGAGCTGCAGTTTTGGACATGCTCTGACCCAGTCGTGTAGCCATCACGATTTGTCCCTTGTCAAACTCGCTCAAATCCTTACGCTTGCCCATTTTTCCTGCTTCTAACACATCAACTTTGAGGACAAAATGTTCACTTGCTGCCTAATATATCCCACCCACTAACAGGAGCCGTGATGAAGAGATCATCAGGGTTATTCACTTTACCGGTCATAATGTTATGCCTGATCGGTGTATATGTGTGGGTGTATTGCATACACAACTATTAGCCTTCAATCTCATGTTTGAGATTAAATCTTCTAGCTGAATGTTTAATATGCTTAATAAAATAATACAATAAAAAAATTGTGTTCTTGATCCAACTTTTAAAGAACATAAATAATAACTTAATTATACATTACTTGAGGCACAAAAAAACCCCATACCGGATTTGTTTTTATAGTTGATATCATATCCTGTAATAGGGCTGTTTCCATCAAAGCCCATTGTCCAGCGAAGTGCGATGGTTCGGTCCTTTACCTCTCTGATCTCGACCTCAGGCGGGTCAGGACGATCTGTGGGAAAATGTTGGAAGAGAGAAGGACAATAATTAACATTTGTCTTAAAAAAACAACTGCAATATAATTTAGAATAATAGAATATTATTTACCAACATAACAAAGCAGAAACTTTACCTTGCACTATCAACTGAATGATTCCTTTATCTTCACCATAAGAGTTGATAGCAATGCAAGAGAAAAAGCCAGAATCTTCTCTGACAGTATGTAAGATCTGTGAAGACACAATATTAGGATTTAAAAGAGATATCATCTTTTGACTAATACATAAAGACATTTTGGTAAATGCTATAGGAGAATATTGCTATTGCTGTTTGATTTCACATTCCAGTCCTTCAAAATAATTTGATAGAGATCGGTGGGATAGATATTCATGATTATGTCAGGTATACAGTCTTTTGAATTATTACATCTGAAGGATTGCAATTATGTAATGTACAAAAGACTCCAGTAAGACCCTCAAATTAACTATATATATATATGTATATATTATATGAGCAATATTATAATAAGTGAAGCAAAAGAAGAAGAAAAAATCACAATCACTACAGCAATTCCCATTTCCATATTTTAATTTCCTTGATTTTTCATGTCTGTGAGAACACTGATTCATATTTTCATTTTTTTTTTAATTGTTTCCTCAGAATGGACAACACACACACACACACACACGCACACGCACACGCACACGCACACGCACGCACGCACACACACACACACACACACACACACATACTGCAGCGTCTATAAAGGCTAGTGTTTCATATCATATTCGCATTAAGTGAAGGTGGCACAAGCATAAACAGTCCAACCATAGTACATTTAAAATTGCTGTTAAAAAAATCTGCACACCGTTTCTAATCACAGTAGCATGATTTCTGAGTAATCTTTTGTACAACGTTAAACAAAACAATTGCACAGATCTCCAAACATATCCAATAATACTTACAGGAACCATCAAGTGCTCATTTAAATGTTTTCAGAGGCTCTTTATAATACCAGGTCATTTATATATATATATAAACATTTAATCTCTAGTATTCATATTTGCATTTAGCCTATGGCAACCGTGATACTGTAATTTTCCATTTCAAAAATATATTTAACTGAATTCACTGTTGCAACATATATTTAGCATATATTTAAAATATACAGTACTGTGCAAAAGTCTTAGGCACGTTAGTATTTTCACCCCCAAAAATGGTTTTAAGCCAGTTATTTATAACTTTTGTAATAGTGTGTCTGTAGGTTATATCAGTTTACATTTTCAAACATTAATTTTGCCATTAATTGTAATAATCCATTCCAGTGAGATTTTTGTATGCAGAATGAGTCTGACAACAGAGCTATGATCCACACAGAGATCTGATCTCACCATCATCGAGTCCGTCTGGGATTACATGAAGAAACAGAAAAAACTGAGACTAAATCCAGAAGAACTGTGGCAGCGTCTCCAAGACGCTTGAAGAAACCTTCCTGCAAAGCTCCCTGAAAAACTATGAGCAAGTGTCCCAAAACAAAAGCTGTTTTCAACGCAAAGGGTGGTCACACAAACTGATTTGATTTAGTTAATAGAAGTTAATTGATCAAAAAAATTAACAGTCTACTTATGACATTATTTTTGAATGTCATAAGTAGACTTGACTTTACAGCATTTTTACACAAGTGTCTAAGTACTGTAGCTTTACAGGAAGGTTTCTTCAAGCGTCTTGGAGACGCTGCCACAGTTCTTCTGGATTTAGTCTCAGTTTTTTCTGTTTCTTCATGTAATCCCAGACGGACTCGATGATGGTGAGATCAGATCTCTGTGTGGATCATAGCTCTGTTGTCAGACTCATTCTGCATTTTCAGAACGTTTTCAGAATCATGGAAAAAGCACAACATTATGAATACTGTGCTCTGACTACTGTATGTTAAATATTATATTTAATTCAATGTGTTACTTGCTATTTCTGTGTAATAATGTGAGAAATGTACTAGCAATTTCTAAATGTGAAAATTTGAGCAAAAAACTATACCTGCAGGTGAACAGTACAAGGAATTTCTGTAGGCATGGAAACCCGAAACATTTACAGCCTTTGCCAAAATGTGCAGTATGTAACAGAGCATATAGTCGCAGGTACTAGCTCTCTGTATGTTTTTCCATCGTCTCCGTGTGCGTTCATATGTAAATTGCGTGAGCTTATTTCGTCCATTAGATTGAAATATCTGAAAAATCCCATACATTTACCCACCCATGGACCCTCCCCTCGAAGAAATCAGGACAGAAGTGGTTGAAAGTGGACAAAAGAGACGGATTAGAACACCAGGTGTGAACGGGAATGTGTCTCCCTCGTCTACTTGAGATCCGATCGACCAAAACTCATCTTAATACCAGGTGTAAACAGGGGTCAATAAATCAAAAAAGTGATATTATATCTGGGTTGATATTACCTCTGTCATACCATAAGTGGAAGGTTGTGTTAGGTGCATTGCATTATGGGATATCAGCTTTCGTTTCTGCTCTGACAGCTGCAAGATAACGCCAAACGCTGAGTGTGTGTTAGAAATCAGGAATGGAGAGAGAGAACACTGTGCTTGGTACGTTTTTCCTCTTCAAACCAAACCAAACAAATTTAAATCCCGTCTGGCTAGCGTGCTTCCCATAATGTGTACGCATTAGGTCAGTAGGTGGAGAGTAGACGGTCTTTTGTGGCTGTTTGAACACATGAGCATCTACACTACAAGTAATCCGGTCGAATGTGTTTTCCACTACCTCTGGAAGTGGTCGAAAGTGGACAAGCTCCAAGCGTTTTAGACCCTGTGTGGCCCACTCGTGATCCGATCGACCAAAACGCATCTTAATACCAGCTGTAAACAGGGACAATATTTGACTTGACTGCCAAAAGTATATATTTTGTTTTTACAATAAATTGTGATTAAATTATATTTCTGAGGTAATCCCCTTATGCCAATTTTTTTCTGGCCAAAATATATTTTAAATATATGCTAAATATATGTTGCAACAGTGAACTCAGTTAAATATATTTTTGAAATGGAAAATTACAGTATCACGGTTGCCATAGGCTAAATGCAAATATGAATACTAGAGATCAAAACTAGATTTATAATAATTTAAATGTTTATATATATATATATATATATATATATATATAGGGGAACCACTTTTGGTGCTATATATATATATATATATAGTAATAGTGTAATCTTTTGAAACAAGTATATGTTCCTTGCTGATTTTTTAATATTAAAACCAATGTTAATGTTCACACGTGTTACAAATAATGTTTTTCTTCAAATTTATTTTCTTGGATGTAAATATATGGAGGACAAATGATATTTTAAACCCTCTTAAAAACATATATTTAACAAAAATGGCCCAAAAAATATACTGGAAGAAAATATTTTTACAAAAATATATTTTGAAACATGCTCTCTTACTAATATTGGCATAAATATGAGCAAAGGCGGCTGTGAAACTAAATCTGCATTGTTTATCCTTTTCATTTTCAGAATGAAAGATCGAAAGCATAAAACATTGCATTTATAAACAGGATAAACAGCGCCAATATAAGTGGAAGGCACTGTATTTTGGCAAATATATATTTTAAAAAATATATTTTTTGCCATATGGGATAATTAAATGCTGCTTGTTGAGATCATGCTGCAAACTTAGATTTGAATTGATTATTGTTGCATACTTTGGCAGACACCGCATACCTTGTTTCACATGCTTTTTGTAAAAAAAAGTACACAGCATTTAAAGTGTGGCATGAAGTAAGTGGACATTTCCAACACCGTGACATTTTTTTTAACCATCCAATCTGTCATCGGACAATTTGAAGTCTTCCCCTGTATTTTTGTCTTATTGAATATAACTTGGAAATACATCACATTAGAAGTATAAAAGAGTTGCAAGCAGTAGTTTTATGTTGAAAATAAGGACAAATATACTGTGAATTATTGTGGAAATGCCGGGTGATTTTTGACAGGAAATGATGTCGCTCGCTGACAGCAAGTCCAGGGCAAACCTGTATATGTCTCTTGGAAATGAGGCGTATGATTGCATTCTCAGTTTAGATGGAACTCTGCTCACCTGCAGGGTGGATATGACCTCATCGCCCACTTCCTTCACAGTAACCACATAGCGGCTCATGTCTGGGTTGATGATATGAGATTCCTTCTCCCAGCGAACCTTGATGGGCTTTTCACCGTGAGCAGTGCAGCTCATCTCAGTCATGTGACCCTGTTCCGCCCGTGTGGTGTTGGGGTAAGACGTGATCATAGCAGGAACTGAAGAGGAGGAGAAACAGACAGAGACACAGTTTGACATTATACATGAAATGTTATTTAACGTCAGTGACGACCCAGCCATGGTACTTACAAGCTCAGCACAGAAATATACATTTCCATCATAAAAAAAAAAATCGTGTCAAGAACATCAGCGGGTCATATTTTAGCCGAATTATATTTTGCATAATAAAATGAAATATAAAAAAAGATTTCTCTAAGTAATTATCAATACAATCATGTGAAAATTATATACAAAGTATAGCAATATTGTGAAATCCATTAACGAAATAAGATTTAGGATTTTGAACAATTTAATAGAAAGAAAAGTTATGATGGAAAATGAAAAATAAATATTATTTTTTAATTACTACACGTCACCATTTCTAGCAAACATGTGACATTAAGCAGGCAAAATCTTTGGTATAAAATGATTCTCAAAAGATGCTCTTTGGGACATTTTCAAATAATAATATGGATAATGATGGTTAACGCAAACTTCTGGACTCCATGCCAGTTCAAAGTTAGGACACAACAAATACTTTAATATTCTTAAATTCATGTACGTTGTATATATTTAATGTTACACTAAAATTGTAATACAGTCCATATAATTATACAATTATTATTTGAATCTAATCATTATTGAAAATGAGAATTACAAAAATCTGTTTTGAATATTTTAAAAATAATATAAATAATTTATGAATAATATGTCAGGTTTTTTCTTCTTTTTTCACTTTACAGTAATGAGAAAACATGCTTAATTGCCATTAAAACAATATCACAATTGCACAGAAATGTGACTTGGCTTTGTGACATTCAACCAAAATGGCCTTCTGAAAACTTCTTTCAATAAACGTATCAGTCTTTTAGAAGCAAATTAGAAGAACGTAAAGGGATAGTTCACCCAAAAAGAAAAATTAGCCCATAATTTACTCACCCTCAAGTCATCCTAGGTGTATCGGACGAATACTATTTAAATTATAATAAAAATGCCCTGGCTCTTCCAAGCTTTATAATGGCAGCAAATGGCAGCCCAAAATTTGACGGCCAAAAAAGTGAATCCATCCATTATAAAAGTAATCCACACAGCTCCGGGGGGTTAATAAAGGAAAAATATCCATATTTAACACGTTATAAAGTAAAGTATCTAGCTTCCGCCAGACCACCTTATGTATTCAACTTACGGAAAAAGCGTAAATTGTATGACTCATTTTGAAATGCGAAAGGCGTTACACTTTCTTCGTAAGTTGAATACTTATAATATGGATATTTTTCTTACACAAACGCATCACTTCCCTTTAGAAGGCCTTTAGAAAGTATTGACATTTTCTTAATATAACTCCGATTGTATTCGTCTGAAAGAAGAAAGTCATATATACCTAGGATGGCTTGAGTGAGTAATCATGGGCTAATTTACATTTTTGGGTGAAGCACAGACAATAACTGACTGGCATTGTGAGGTTGTTGTGATACTGAATCAATGCACACAGCCTCATCACCAACAACACGTTCATGTCTGATCTGGGTCACAGCAGAACAAAATGCTAACATGTAGATCTGGATCACACACACTTAAAATAAATGTCCCCACCCGTAATAACCAACTAAGTCTAAATTCATCATTTAAAGCCTCCACTTTAAAGAAAAACTGTTAAATTTACTGTAAAAAAGGATTCGAAGAACAAGACGCAATTCTTCAAATAGAGAATTTCGCTTATCAGCAGAGAGAGAAAGGAGGACGTGAGGACGCTCGTGTTAGCGAGACGGCACGGAACAGCGAGACCGCATGCTCGCCCCCTGCTTCTGGTGCATCAAGCCCAAGCACTCATGGTCATGCACGAGGGTAGGCCTGACCCAGAGCTCCTCCGGGAGCTCCGGATGGCGACGGACCTCGCCCTATGGGCGACGAAAGTCACCGCCTGTTCCCTTGGTCAGGCGATGTCCACGCTCGTGGTCCAGGAGCAGCATCTCTGGCTCAACCTGGCCGACATGAGGGAGAACGATAAATATCGGTTCCTGGACTCCCCCATCTCCAAACACATCCTCCCCCGGCTGCTCGCTGCTGCCTCCACCCCGCCGCCGGCCGCAGAGCCTCCGGCTGCTCGTCGCCGAGGAGGTCCACCCGCCGCCATCTCCGCTCCCGCCAAAGCCCAGCAGCAGCCTCAACCCGGGCGTCGGAGTGGAGCCGGTGGTGGGAAGGCCGTCCAGCCCACTCAGGCCGCTGCCAAGCCAGGTGGCAAGCGCTGTCGCAAGCGACCCTGAGACGGGCCACCCAGAGGTGGAGGAAACTGCTCTACAGGAGATGGCCGCAGCTCCACTCCTTCCCCCGGAGGAGAATCTTGAGTTCTTGTTTTGTTTCTGTTCTGCCGCTGGCCCCGGTTCTCCCCGCTGGCACCCAAATTCTCAATAAAAGAGCAGTTTCCAATATCTCTGGGTCCCAAGAGAGCGCGCTTGGCGGTGTTCGACGCTCCCATGCCTTGCCACCCTTAAGTGCCTCTCCAGTCGCCAGCAGGGGATGCCGGCTGCGGGGACGCACACAAGCGGCCTTCCCAGACTCGCACATCCCCTCAGCGGAAGCAGGTAAGTGTTGCGCAGCACACTCAGACCCCACTTCGGGCCGCTCCCATGCCGTCCGAGTCGGGTCATTGCATGCCGCTACGATGCCCCGCCCCGGGTACGACAGTGGTGCCGATGATCCCGCTTGCGCGGTCTCTGGGGGCCTGGCTAGCGCTCCCCAGCCCGCCTCGCTGGCTCATCCATAACATCAGACTCGGCTATGCGATTCAGTTCGCCCGGCATCCCCCCAAGTTCAGAGGCATTCACTTCACCTCCGTGGCGAAGGCAGATGCCCCTGTCCTACGGGCGGAGATCGCTGTCCTGCTGGCGAAGGACGCGATAGAGCCGGTCCCTCCATCCGATATGAAGTCAGGGTTTTACAGCCCGAATTTCATTGTGCCCAAGAAAGATAGCGGGTTACGACCGATCTTGGACCTGAGGTTCTTGAACCGGTCCCTTCACAGGCTGCCATTCAGAATGCTAACGCAGAAACGCATCTTCAGGTGCATCCGTCACCAAGATTGGTTTACAGCGATCGACCTGAAGGACGCGTACTTTCATGTCTCAATTCTCCCTCGACCTGTTCGCCGCCCCGGACTCGACCCATTGCCAGTTGTTCTATTCCCTGACCGAGGGGACCCTCGGCTCGGATGCCCTGGCACACAGCTGGCCCCGGGACCTGTGCAAATATGCGTTTCCCCCATTGAGCCTTCTCGCACAGGCACTGTGCAAATTCAGGGAGGACGAGGAGCAAGTCCTGTTGGTCGCTCCATTCTGGCCCAACAGGACTTAGTTCCCGGAACTAGTGCTCCTCGCGACAGCACCTCCTTGGCCCATTCCTCTGAGGAAGGACCTCCTGACTCAGAGACGGGGCACCCTCTGGCATACGCGTTCGGGCCTCTGGAAACTCTGTGTCTGGTCACTGGACGGGACATGGAGGTTCTAGGTGGTCTGCCACAGAATGTGGTAGACACCATCATTTCCGCTAGAGCTCCCTCTACGAGGCACCTCTATGCGTTGAAGTGGAACCTGTTCGTCGATTGGTGTTCTTCTCACCGAGAAGACCCCCAGAGATGCTCGATCGGTTCAGTGCTTTCCTTCCTACAAGATGGGTTGGAGCGAAGGCTGTCTCCCTCCACCCTCAACGCTTATGTTGCCGCTATCGCCACGAACCATGACATGGTAGATGGTAAGTCTGTTGGGAAGCACGATCTGGTCGTAAGGTTCCTAAGGGGGGCGAGGAGACTAAATCCGCCTCGCCCTTCCTCTATACCCTCTTGGGACTTGACTCTGGTGCTAACCGCACTACAGAGAGCACCCTTTGAGCCTTTGCAGTCGTCAGAGTTTAAAATCCTGTCTCTAAAAACAGTACTCCTGACTGCATTGGCCTCTATCAAGAGGGTAGGGGACCTGCAGGCATTTTCGGTTGACGAATCGTGCCTGGAGTTCGGGCCGGATAACTCTCATGTAATTCTGAGACCCCGGCCTCGATATGTGCCCAAGGTTCCCACCCACTCCTCTCTGAAGTGATCCCAATTAGTCGGTACGTCCGACGTACATCTCCGTTCCCTCCTAGGGAACGAGGGTTACCATACGTAACAGAGACGTTTTTCACTGTAAGTTATGATTACAATGATTTGTTCTTTTTCACTTCCAAAACAATAAATTTAACAGTATTTTACTGTAAAATTACATTAAATGTACAGTTAGATCTATTAGTTATTCACCAACTTTCTGTTAACCAATTACCTCTTTTTTTTTTCTTTTTTTTTTACTGTAGCATTGTTACAGTCTTTCACCGTTAAAATCACGATCATTTTTACAGTGTTGGTACATTGGCACTGCTCCAAAATAATCTTTCTACAAAAGTTTGATTTTCAACCGGGCAGTGATCGGATCACCTCCTATGAAGTAAATGAGCTGAAAGCAAACTGAGCTGTTCACTGGTGAGGAGTTCACACTGCAAGCGCAGACATGAAAGAGCCGCGAGACCATTCTCAGGCCTGTCTCACCCCCTCTGTCTGAAACCTTGTTACCCTGGAGCAGTGTGAGGGAACTCTCTCTCTCTCTCTCTCTCTCTCTCTCTCTCTCTCTCTCTCTCTCTCTCTCTCTCTCTCTCTCTCTCTCTCTCTCTCTCGTCTGGCAGGCATGGCTATGATTAAAAGATGAGCAGACTTCGATTATTCATATAGATCCTTCTGCTTGTTTTGCTCAGCAATACAGTGATTAAAACTCACCAAATCAACATGTGCAAGAGTTGGGCCCTATGGTGTGCCTTGTGATGCTCCAACGTGGCTAAAGGCACACCTTAAGAAAAATGTGCTTCACTACTCTCATAGTGTATGATTGCAGAAAAAAAGATATATATTGAACCATTTATGGAGCAACAGATTTTATGTGAAAATAAATCATAGAAGGTTTATTTAGTTTAAAAATCGTATAAATGTATGAGGTGGCAAGGGAGGCCTTTTACCCTACAGACACACGGGGTGAAACCAGCACAGGGCAAAAGACACACAGTATTAATACAAATACTTCAGCTAGAATAATATGTTTTTAATAATGTCTAAGTTAATACGGGCGGCAGTGGCTCAGTGGTTCATGTAGGTTGTCTACAAACCGGAAGGTTGGTGGTTCGATCCCCGGTTCCACCTGACCAAGTGTCGAGGTGTCCATGAGCAAGACACCTAACCCCAGCTGCTCCCGACGAGCTGGATGGCGCCTTGCATGGCTGACACCGCCGTCGGTGTGTGAATGGGTGAATGTGAGGCAATGTGTAAAGCGCTTTGGATGGCCATTGGTCTGTTAAAAGCGCTATATAAGTGCAGTCCATTTACCATTTACTTGCTCAAAATAATCACTTTAGCAAAGTTTGCACTATTTTCGGCTTATTTGATAAATAAAGGTTTTCATTTTTGTTCAATAAATACACTCTAAAAAAAGGTTCTATATGGCACTGAAATTGGTTCTTGGCTCGTAATCATAGGGTAAACTTTTTAAGTGCTGTATAGCACCAATTTTGGTGCTTCAGTGCTTCTTCAGTGCTTCTTCAGTGCTTCTTCAGAGGTTCTTTGACTAAGGTGCTATATAGCACCACTGATTAAGGTCCTATATAGCACCGCTACCATATACAGAACATGTTAAGATATGGTGCTATAAAGCACCAAAAGTGGTTCCTCTATGATTACGACGAAGAACCAATTTTAGTGCCATATCGAACCTTTTTTTTTTTTTAGAGTGTATACTGTCTTTAAAATATGAAAATATATTTAAAAATACATAAACAAAATTACTTTAAAAAGTAAAGATTCTAAAAGCATTGAAGGAGATCCCATAATAATTTAATAAAGATTTACATTAGTAACAATAAATTATATTTTATGGTATGATTAATATCATACTATGTTTATAATTATAAATATGGTGATTATCTTTAAGGTGGACACCCAACTTAATATATGATATTTCCCATCTGAATCTAACCGTGTCATGTCAACAAATGGAAAGTCAGCCAGCTGTTTATCATGTTAATTATTGTGCCTTTTACCCCAAATACCGTACTTTTACTGTACATTTCTTCTGTTATTAAAATTTTTTTTTGCTTTAATTAGCTAGAACAAAACTGAACACCTGAACATTTTTGGGGCGCCTGACTTGCCTCTACTGCCTTTGTTTTTCTCACCCATTCTAGCAGTTAGCATCAAATGGAGACAGGAGTACATGATGTTTCCATCTAGCTCATTTGAAGTCCCAATTTTACTTTGATTTAGTCTGAGAATGGATTAAATTATTAGAATTTTAAGAAAAACGGCAGCAAAAATGTGGTGTTTTTACTGTGAGCTCAAACAGAACTTCATGAAGTTTGGATTTTTTCCTTTAGAAAGTTACACTTGGTTGTTTTAGACTTCCAGATGAAATTTTGTCCACATGTAACAATCCCTCAGCAAGTTATAGCCATTTATTATAATATTATTCTAGGCGTTTTTGAGTGAAAACAGGTGTATTTTATTTACTGACACTGTAGATATGTCTAAAAAAGTTCAGGGAGTAAAGTAAGTAGAAAGAGTGTTATATAATAACAGAACACTGAAACGCTGTAAAACACAAACTACATACAGATAGAGAACAAACTACATACAAAATTTTGTGTGCTGTGCTATGTGAGCGAGTGCTCTACATGCGTTTATTTCGGCTTATTTTCATGCACGCAAATACACACCCACTTTCACGTTGTGTCAAAGAAACATGTGATTGGTGGTTCTAAAGACCAAACACTATGTTTATTGGTTGAGTTGATGACAGTTTCAACGAATCAGGGCACGGGGGGTGGGACTAATGATGGCTCAGGGGAACAACCCACATGCGTTTCCTTGACGAATCAATGCTGCAGATTTTGATGACGCATCCACACTCACCACAGAGCCTCTGAATAATCAATCGCGAGAAATACTTCTGAAAAATACTTCTGTGATACTTCTGAAAAGCTGAGATTCTCCTCTTTACGGTGCATTTTACAGCATACAGATTGGATTAGCGGTTTAAAAGTTATTAAACATTTTAGAACAATAGCCGCGGGCAGCTGTCTCGGTCTTTAAGGGTTAAGAAGACCTTTGTCTCAAAATATATTCAATAATTTTGGCGATTCTCTTTTGCTGCTTAAGGCCTAGTCCACACGGACATGGGTATTTTTATAACCAGAGTTTTTCCTCCTGTGTTTTAAAAAAAAATCCCGTCCACACATGCTCGGTTTTAAAGAAATCTCCGTCTACATGAAAACGCAAAAACCCGCTATCAAGCGCTGTCAAGAGCATGCCACACCAGCAGGCGGCGATATCACCCTAATCGTAAAGGCATGTTGGCCAATCAGAAGCCTAACAGAAAGTTATTACCAGTTCCGGTAGGCTAACAAACATAATATATCTGAGCATGTATCTGTGTACATGATACAAGCAGCCCTGTTAGCACAGTTACTATGAGCAATATGTGGGCTACGTCCGCCATTGCACAGAATCGTCAACCATAGGGTCGTCAACAAAGCAGTCAGCGACGCACAATCTGACGTCAAACACAGCGGATAACGGCGCACACTCTGACGTCGCAAGGCAAAAACTACGGTTTCACTGTCCACACGACAACACTGCAACCGGCGTTTCTGAAAATCCTCACCCTGGCCGGAGTTTTCAAAAAAGTCCGGTTTCAGTAACCGGATACTGCGTTTGTGTGTGGACGAACAGCCAAACCGCGTAGAAAAAGCTGCGGTTTTGAAAATACCCGTGTTCGTGTGGACAGGGCCTAAATCTACAACATAAAAAACCCCATCAAATATTAGATCAAATTAGCACAGAATCAACTTTGCGCTTCTGCCCGCGATCGTGTCAAAGATCAGACAAATTTCCACATTCATCTTGAAAAGCGGATGTTTTGGAAAGTGCTGCGACAAGTTTTTGTGCGATCTAGTGGTTTAGAGGAAAATAAAATCAAAGGTGCCTTTTACCCTGGTGTGATTTTAGCCCCGTTGTACCCTGTGTATCAATTGCTAGAGATTTTGCTGAATCGTTTAGTTGGGGAATCAGAACCTCTTAATGTTAGTTAGCTAGTTAGTTAAAAATGATGTAGAAGTCTGAAAATGCCCCAGAAGAGTAATGATGTGGAAAAACTTGCTATAAAGGCTTGTAACACCTTGGACATAAGGCCCACCCCAAACATTGACCTGTTCAAGGAAAGAAGAAAGAAGAAAAGGAAGACAAAAAGCATCACACACATGCAGTCTCTGGGGTCCAGCCGCCCCGTGCCCGGGCTCTGAGAGGCATAGGCTGGTGGGGTTTAGTGCGGTGTGAAGTGGCGGAAGTTGACATGATGGAGTGTGTCAGAGTCAGGCCTGTGAATGTTTAACTCTCATCTCTTATTCACTCACAAGCTCCGCGCAGCAGCACCATACGAGAGAACGCTAATTTATTTTGCATGACAACTATGAATGCTAAGTACGACACATTAAAAAATATCCCTCTGCCTTCTCTAAATGTTATTGCTCTTTAGCGGAGGGTGCTTTTCTCTGAAGATCTGATGTGAGTCTGACATCTGCACTGAAGCAAGACGATATGGGAAAGAAATTTTGTATTTTACAGTCTGCCCATTTTATCAGAAGCCCGAATTAAGTGTTTTTCCCATTCACTTCTCTAATGCAATTTAAAATAATTCTTCAATAAAGACTTGAAACAAACCAACCAGCTCCAAGATGAATAACAACCTTTGATTTAAAAGAAAAGGATTTGAAAAAGAAAAAGGTCAGCACATTTTACTAATTGGTTCCCTCATTTTAAACAAATCATGCACAACATATCATAATTTGTTCCCTTGTTTTATTAAATAGTGTGCACAATATAATAATTAGAATTAAGTCATGGGAATTCATTCTTAACTACTAAAACAACTAAAACATGGCCACAATTTACTAAAACGAGAGAATGAATTCTTAATTTGTTGACACAAATATATATGTATTTTGTCCGTGTGTGGGGCTCTGCACGTATGGGAGTTGTCTGTCACTGAGTCCTGTTTCCATGGTGACACTGCCTTTTCCTATTGGTGGAACTCTGTTTAGGATTATGGGTAGTGCAGTCCTTCACCAGGAATTCCACTATTAAACATGTGCAACGTTTCTGTGTAGTTAGCAACATGCACAAACATGCAAGTGCAGCTCCTATTTCTTAGAACATCAAATTCTCCAAAACTATTTGCAAAGCTTACTATTAAATTGCATATTTTAAATCACCAATGAAAGTACAGGACCACTTTCATCAAAGA
This sequence comes from Romanogobio albipinnatus, assembly GCA_023566225.1. Classification (NCBI taxonomy): domain Eukaryota; kingdom Metazoa; phylum Chordata; class Actinopteri; order Cypriniformes; family Gobionidae; genus Romanogobio; species Romanogobio albipinnatus. The sequence continues at coordinate 54,185,859 of CM042247.1, forward strand.
TTATTGACAGTTAGCATACAGTTTGGATTGGCGGTTTGATTCTGTTCTGGGCAAGAACTCCCTGTGCATCCATGCAGCCTAGCATGGATAAGAGCAGGGAGACCAGCGATAACCCCACTTAGGGTAAACAGAACAGAACCAACATAATTAACTTACGAACCAACGTAACGAACCAACGTATTAATGTTGAGATTTAATGTACAAAATATTTTTTTACATTAAACTGTACATTAATAATTTAGTCTGATTTGAGGAGAATTGGAATACCTATCCTGACTGGACGAGAGGAGGAGCTGGGGATAGAGGAGGGTAAATGAGCTCTGGTGAAACACGGTAGCTGCTGATAATACTGATGGATCTTATAAATGAATGCTGTGATAGGCGGCGTATCCCTATAGGTAGACTTAATCAGCTGACAGTCAGCTGATACAAGCTTGACTAACATGACCTGCCAGAACTGACGCTACGCTTGATTTTTCAGCTTGGACAAAGATAATGGCGTCCAATCCTAAATGGGCATTTTAGAACACTGCTTGTTTCTATAGCTTCTAGCTTCGGAGCTTCTAACAGCAGCTGCAGTGATGCGATGACTTTACTAATCAACCATTGGCTCTTTCATTTAGAAGGCGGAGCTTATTCACCATTGTGACAAGTCTCTTGTTCTTCCTGCTACGGCCGGCCAGTGGGTGTGGCTGGGAGACTCATCAAGTGAACTATGACCACCTGTTCTTCCCTCTATAAAGCTTAGGCTTTGTTGACGTGGTGTTGTTGCTTGCTTTTGGTTACCTCGTTCTTGATTTTGGCCCTGGTTTGTTTATTTTTTAGATTCTGTTATTAATTTAAACTTGGTTCTGTCTGATGTTTTGATTTATCAAGTAAGTGCACCATCTTTCTAAATAAAGTCTTTGCTAAACAAAACCGTAACAGTACTGCCCCCTCCTGGAAGACATGTCCACATGCTGTAACATAGTTTCCAGTGTGGAGGGAGGGGTCTTTGGAGGATGGTGCGGAGCTGGTGATGGACAGGGATGAGGAGAAGTCGGTGGAGAGAGACACAACGTTAGAGAGAGGTGGAGCAGATGGTGGGAGGAGCCAGGGTGGAGCTTTGGCAGAATGCTCGGGTGGAACCTGGGGACCAACTGACAGAAGCAGAACTAGGGTGCGTAGAGAAACCGTTGGAGTCGAGAGGCCAACGGACCAGGCCCACATCCATGACCCGGAATCACATAGTGGAGCTGCTGACTTGCAAGACCGAGGTGGAGACAGGGGCTCTGAAAACCGGGACGACGATGACGGAGGTAGTGAGGCAGAACCAACGGGGTAGCAGGTCGAGGTGGAGACATGGGCCTGGATGTCCGAGGTGAAGCCAGGGAATCGGCAAACCCAGGAGGACGACAGGTAGTGAGGACAAAGGGGAAGATGGAGAGAAGAAGCCCCTTGGAGTCGAGCAGGTGGAACTTCGACAACTGGCTGAGGCTGAGCCGGAAGGACGAGGGAGCCCGGAGGAGTTCTAGGGCTGATGGACCATAGCAGAGATGAGGGAACTCAGAGCTGGGGCAGGTTGAGGTGGAGACATGGGCCTGGAAGTCCGAGGTGAAGCCGGGGACTTAACCTCATGCCGAGCTGGTGCTCAGGATGCCCGAGACGGAGCTGAAGAGCTGCGGAGCCGACGGATCCAGGGGACTGGATGTAACCAGTTGAGGAGATGGGACCAGAAAGTTGGGTGGGAAGTAAGGATGAGGAATATCTCTGGACGGGACCAGAGCATCCAGATAGCCGGACGGGACTGGCAGCCGAAAATTCAAGGGTGGGGACTCAGGAGGGAACTGGATCCACGGATCATAGATCTATTAGGCAGTGGTCCGCTTCTGGCTTTGGGATGGACTGGGCAGCAGAGACTGAGATGGTAGCTGGCTCTGGGTCCGGGATGGACTAGTGGTTGCCTCTGGCTCACAGACTGTGCGCTCGGGGTCGCCTTGCTGGAGAATCCACCACAAATATTTAACCAAAGGCATTTGTTCAGGGAGATGACACGCTGCTGGTAAGTCCTTATTTTCTTTTATTCGTTTTGGGGTCGGTTATTCTCCAACTTGTTGGTCTAGTAAACTAAATACTAAAGTCTCTAATTATAAATGGAGGAGTTTCACATTTTATATGACGTGGCAGAAGACATTGATACTGAATGCAATGTGGCGAGCCCTCACAATATGGTGAGTCCTCAGTTTTTAGAAATTCTCCTTAGTACACCTCCAAAAGAGTGTGTATAATCTCATTTAAAGTCTTGCAATCAGCAGCCGAGGGGCTTCAGGCAAGAGGGGCTCTAAATGGTATTCCCATAACAGCTTAGTTGATGTATATTTTTAATATCCAGCAATATTACAGGCTCCTGTAATAAAGAGAGAAGGGAGAGCGCTGATGGCAGCTATAACTGCACATCAAACAGAATCTTCCTTTATTCATTTCAGCAGATAGAGAACAGCACCTAACTATTATTAAACAAACCAGAGAAAGCCACAGGGAGCACAGAAGACAGTTTGATATTCACAACATGTGAGTAAATATTATCTTTTCACAAACAACATGAATGTGTTTCATAGCCATTCTATGACGTAAGACTTAAAGGTGAAGCATAAAGGTGGAGTTTAGAGTTAAAAAGCATGAAAGATGATCATCTGTTGCTGATGCGGAGACTCATAGTGGCTGAGCAGTCAATGACCTCTGAGCCAAAGGGTACATATTTATATTTTTACACAGTACGTAAATCTGTAATAATGACAAAACTGTCATCACAGATCATTCCGATTATTTCAGTGCACACACAGCAAGTGAGCCTTAAAATATTCTTGGCAATTTGGACCAGCATTTACGGCTGGGTGTGTATTAACTATGATAACTCCATTTGTGTTTTCCACTTTGATGGCCATGTTGAATATGATTAGTGTTTATGGCATATCATGCCGTATGAATACAGAGGCTGCAGCAGCAACTCTGGTGTATATAATCCATTTCAGCCCTCATTTTATCACCAATACAGGGGCACCCTGGGAAACTAGGCCACCTCGTCACGTTGCCACGCCTGAGTGGGCCATCTACCCCCTTCTCTCTCTCTCTCTCTCTCTCTCTCTCACACACACACACACACACACACTCACACATGCACGCACGCACACACACACACACACACACACACACACACACAGTCTTCTCTGAGCAGGCCAATAGAATGAGGTATATTCTGTGCTGGGAGGGGTAGCACGAGTGTGTGTGTGTGTGTGTGTGTGTGTGTGTGTGTGGTTGGTGGAGTGCAGCAGGCTGCCATGCTGAAGCAATTCCCCCTTTTTCTTGCACAATTGGTCACAGTCTGAGCATGTGCTCTCTCTGATACTGAAGACGAGGGAGTGCCACCAGACCCACACAAGGAGAAAGATGACAATATAAAGCAAAAAAAAAAACACTCTCTATCAAGCCTAATGACTGTAACTGAACATATATTATCTCCACTTACACAACACGCACACACACACACACACACACACACACACACACACACACACACACACACACACACACACACACACACACACACACACACACACACACACACACACACACACACACACACACACACACACACACACACACACACACACACACACACACACACACACACACACAAACTACAGTACATAAAATCTGCATATATACTGACTATCATTAATGCACACACGCTTGCACACACGCTTGTACACACACACACACACACACACACACACACACACACACACACACACACACACACACACACACACACCTTGTTTTGTTAACTTTGTGGGGACTCTCCATAGGCGTAATGATTTTTATACTGTACAAACTGTATATTTTCCCCCTAACCCTAAACCTACCCATCACAGAAAACGTTCTGCATTTTTACATTTTCAAAAAAAACATAATTTAGTATGTTTATTAATCCATTTCCCTCGTGGGGACCGCTGGCTGGTAATATAAACCTGTACACACATCACACATCACACACACACGTTATTTTTTAAGAAGAATTTGTGTAAGATAATATGACTTTTATACATTTATTCATTTAGCAGACATTTTGGTCTAAAGCAATGTACAGATGAGTAAAATTGCAAGCAATTTGTCTTAGGAGCCGCAACACGTATAGCACAGGATGCCAAGCTAGAATAGTTCACTACAGAGCACAACTAAAAAGTAGAAAAGATAAAGAAAGATTTTTTTATTATGTTTTAATTATATACTATTTTTAGGGTGAATTCAGGGTGATAGGGACACTTTTATAAGTCATCTCAATGGCAAACTATTTTAGTTGCTCCCTTTTTTATTGTTTTGACATGAATTGACATTCATTGTGTAAGGAACGTCCAATGTTCATGAAAATCTTGACATCCACTCTAGCTCTCTTTGCTGCATTTATACGCGTTCATGAGAGAAGCAGCTGTCTCTGAATTATGAATGAATTGTCCTTTTGAGTTGGCTCTTTTTAATGAATCAATTGATCCGGTTCACAAAACTTGGCCAAACCACTGAGCTGATTGAACGAATTAGCCAGAAGTAGAAATGATGTTTTGGAGGGAAACATTTATTTAATATCTTTTGCAATTTGTTGCTTAGGTAAATGTATCTTTAGAAATGTTGCATATTTTTACTGAAAAACAAGGAAAAAGAGAAACTGGGAGAAATATATTTGACCCCTATTTGTAAAGGCCCTTCAGTCACAGATCACTGATGATAGAAAATAACAAAGATTCAACAGCATGAATACATGGATACTATTTCCACTGAGACCATTTCCACTGCCCTTGAAATTTTGGGAATTCCTGGAATTTTTTTACAGTGCAGTGTCATCAAGCAAACCACATCAATGACTACGCAGAATACTATTAATACTAATACAGACAAATTAAATGTCCTGGGCTGCTCACACCTTGATGCAAAACGTAAAATGCAAAAGTTGTATGGTTTCCTTTTATGGTGCTGTTTGTCATTATTTCTATGCCGTGAAAATGATTTGGGGTTGAGTTACTCCTGCCCCAAATCCTTTTCACGGCATAGAAATATGCATCATAAACATTCTTTCTAATGTCTCTATTTATTTAGCCATTTTCAGTAGTTAATATTTGCTGATCTAAATGGGTGGTGATGTTTGGACCAAAGGAATGTGACGTAATGCGAATACGAGTGGCACTGCTAGGTTGGTTTAGTCTTCTCCTCATGCCAGAGTGGGCATAAATGCTGTGTAGTGGGTTTAATGGAGGGGATGTAAGTCTTTGCCTGCTCAACAAATAAACAGTTCACCAAGGAGCACAATACCGTACACACAGCAGTCAACAGGGCAGAAGACCCTCAGGCTCAGACACACACACACACACACACACACACACACACACACACACACACACACACACACACACACACACACACACACACACACACACACACACACACACACACACACACACACACACACACACACACACACACACACACACACACACACACACACACACACACACACACACACACACACACACACACACACACACACACACACACACATTTTTTATTTAGTACTGTCCTGAATAAGATATTTTACATTAAAAAATGTTTTTTACATATAGTCCACAAGACAAATAAAAAGCTGAATTTATTAAAATGACCCCGTTCAAAAGTTTACATACTCTTGATTCTTAACACTGTGTGTCGTTCCCTGGATGATCCACGGCTGTTTTTTTTTGTGTTTTTTTTTTGTTCTCGAGTCCCTTGTTTGTCCTGAGCAGTTCAACTGCCTAACGTTCTTCAGAAAAAATTCTTCAGTTTTCCAGCATCATTTGCATATTTGAACCCTCTCCAGCAGTGACTGTATGATTTTGGGATCCATTGTTTCACACGGAGGACGATTGAGCGTCTCAAACACAACTATTAAAAAAGGTTAATTCACTGATGCTCCAGAAGGAAACACGATGCATTAAGATCTGGGGGGTGAAACGTTTTGAACAGGATGAAGATGTCCACATTTTTCTTATTTTGTAGAAATATATATATATATACACTCGGAAAAAAAAAGGTTCTATATGGCACCAAAAATGGTTCTTCGTCGTAATCATAGAGAAACCACTTTTGGTGCTGCTATATAGCACCATATCTTAACATGTTCTGTATATGGTAGCGGTGCTATATAGCACCATAGTTAGCGGTGCTATATATAGCACCTTAGTCAAAGAACCAGTGAAGAACCTCTGAAGAACCGCTGAAGCACCAAAATTGGTGCTATATAGCACTTAAAAAGGTTCCCCTATGATTACGAGCCAAGAACCATTTTTGGTGCCATTTTTTTTTTAGAGTGTGTATATATATATATATATATATATATATATATTTGTATATATATTTGTATATAGAGTGTGTATATATATATATATATATATATATATATATATATATATATATATATATATATATATATATATATATATATATATATATATATATATATATTTTTTTTTTTAGAACTGCCCTTCGGAAGCAACAGAAGATACTTACATGTTTCCCAGAAGACAAATTTAGTACAATTTACCTTGATTGTTTTCACCCCCGGTTCTTAAAGGATTAGTTCACTTCAAAATGAAAATTTCCTGATATTTTAGTCACCATTTCTTAATAAGGAATCAAGTTTTTTGAGGAAAACATTCCAGGATTTTTCTGCACATCATAGCCTTCAATGGTAACCAAAACGTTGAAAGTCCAAATCAATGCAGTTTTGAAGCGCTCCGAAGGGCTTCAGAGGCTCTGCACGATCCCAGACGAGGAATGGGGTCTTATCTAGCAAAACCATCTCTCATTTTCAAAAAAAAAATTAAAATGTACATACTTTTTAACCTAAATTTAACTGAAAAACTCATCTTGAGCAGCACGCCATTGATGTCACGTCAGAAAGGTCACACTAGACTCAGGCAGAAGTACCGCCCCGTGTTTACAAAGCACACATGCAAAGACCAATACAAACGTCCTTTAGCAAAAAAAGGTTAAACAACGATGTCGGACGATTTTGAAGCGGAAGATGGAGTGATTTTTGGTTAAGCCCATTTGTATTAGTCCTCACACGTTTGCTTGGGGCAGTACTTCCGCCTTCGTCTAGAGTGACCTTTCCGATGTGATTTGTCAATCCATGCGAGCCGCCAAGATGAACAATTTAGGTTAAAAAGTATATACATTAAAAAAAAAACAATTTTAATGACCGATGGTTTCACTAGATAAGACATTTGGTTGCCATTGAAGTCTATGCTTGGGAGAAAATTCCTGGAATGTTTTCTTCAAAAAACAAAATTTTTATTTTGAAGTGAACTAATCCTTTAATGCATCGTGTTTCCTTCTGGAGCATCAGTGAATGTTTCAACCTTTTTTAGTAGTTGTGTTTGAGTCCCTCAATTGTCCTCAGTGTAAAAAAAAAGATGGATCCCAAAATCATACAGTCACTGCTGGAGAGGGTTCAAATATGCAAAAGATACTTTAAAACTGAAGAATTTGCAGGACCTGGAGGATTTTTCTAAAAAAACGTTGCGGGACAAACAAGGGACTCAAAAAAACAGCCGTGGCTCATCCAGGGAATGACACGCAATATTAAGAATCAATGGTTCATAAACTTTTGAACGGGGTCATTTAATAAATTCAGCAATGTTTTGTCTTGTGAACTATATGTAAAAACTTTTTATGTAAAATATCTTATTCAGGACAGCACTAAATACAAAATAACATGATCTGTATGATCTCTCTTATTTTGTTAAACTTTTCACATTTTCACAGATTTTGCAAGCGGTTCACATACTTTTCCTGCAACTGTATGACTATTAATAGCAATACGATTACATCACAATCACCATACATTATTTCATTCATATAATACACACACATTTGGAGACACACACATACACTCAACACGCTCTACTTGACAGGGTCTTACTTTTAACGGTGAGGTACATGCTCTTGCTGATATCGGCTCCCACGTCATTGCTGACCTTGCACAGATAAAATCCAGCATCTTCCTCCAGGACGTGTTTTATGAGCAGAGAGCCCTTCTCCAGGAGCTGGATACGTGAGCCAGAATTCAAGGCGATGGGCTGGAACTGAGGCACGCCAGCACCTACGACAGAAAACGTACTCAGTTACTAGACGAAACCTCGGTTCTCTCTAGATGAGGGAACAAGTATTGCGTAAGTTGCTTACGCATCGGGAAAGCATTCTTTCTTCGAGATCTGAAAAACCATAAAATTATCCTTAATTTTTGCCATATTGTCAACGCAGTGCGGCAGCCTGGCAGACCATAGCAGGCTATTCCAGCGTGTCTATTGGCTGCACGGCTGGCAACTGCTGCAGCCTATGGGTGAGCCCGCTTCGCGCCCCTCTCGCCTCATTTGCCTACAGGTAAGGGCGTGGCCACGTGTATATAAGCAGGGCTCACAGGCTGGAAATTCGGTTTTCGTTGTCTGAAGCGCAAAAGCCCGTGGGGCGTAAGTTGCTTACGCATCGGGAACTCTTTGTCAACGCCGTGCGTGCAGAGCATACAGCATATGTATCCCAGGGAAACAGGTGGCCGGTAGGGAAAACGTGCCAACACTTGTAAAAGCACTTCATTGCACTGATAGGTGAACACCGCACCCCATCTTGCGAATAGGGGGAGCGGCACTGCCGCATAAGCACAAATTCACATAAGCACAATAAGCAGTATAACCAGTACGCAAGCGTTGTCTGCGCAGAATCACTGGGCAGAGCTTACAGCCCACTCAAACTGATAATACTTTAGCCTGCAAGGCAGGAACTTCCATGTTTTAAAACCTCACGAATGTAGACGGGGAGGCCCAGCCTGCCGCCATACAGATATCGTGGATGGAAATACCGCTAGCCCAGGCCCACGAAGAGGCCATGTCTCTAGTGGAATGAGCTCTGACACCCAGCGGGCACTGCAGGTGTTTGGAGGCGTAAGCTGCTGCAATCGCGTCCACTATCCACCTGGACAGGCTCTGTTTCGAGGCGGCGAGACCTTTAGTGCACCCACCAAACGAAACAAAGAGCTGCTCAGAACGCCTAAAGGCGGCGGAGCGCGTGACATAAACTCTCAACGCCCTGACAGGGCAGAGGAAGTTGCCACCGTCCCCCTCATCGGATGCTGGCAGAGCCGAGAGGGAAATGACTTGCGCCCTAAAGGGAGTTCCGATCGCTTTGGGGATATAGCCGTGCCTCTGTCTGAGGATGACCTTGGAGTCATTCGGACCGAACTCAAGACACGCCGGGCTCACAGAGAGCGCGTGCAGATCCCCCATGCGTTTCACTGAAGCCAGAGCTATCAGAAAAACGGTTTTGAGCGAAAGGAGCTTTGGTTCCACAGCCTCGAGCGGTTCGAAGGGATGAGCCTTCAGGGCCTCCAAGACCAAGGACAAATCCCAAATAGGAACCGAGGGGGGTCGCGGGGGGGGGTTAATCCGTTTGGCTCCTCTGAGGAAACGGATAATGAGCTCGCTCCTTCCTAGCGCGCGGCCGAGCGTCGTCTGAGCGAACGCTGCGATAGCCGCCACATACACTTTGAGCGTGGAAGGGGACCTGCCCAATTCCAGTAGCTCCTGAAGGAAGGAGAGCACCCGCTGGACCCCACATTCCTGTGGATCCAAGCCTTTTGCAGCACACCACTTAGTAAACACAGACCACTTAGAAATATACAGCCGCCTCGTAGAGGGAGCTCTGGAATGAGCGATCGTGTTCTCTCTTGTCGCAAAGAGGTCGACCTCCGCTCTGCCGAATAGGCGCCACAAAAGCTGGACTGTCTGGTGGTGCAGGGACCGGAATGAGGTCCCTGGACAGCTTGTCCGGGCCGACATTGAGGTGGCCCGGCACGTGCGCGGCCCTCAGCGAGCGCAACGAGCTGTGTGCCCACACGAGAAGGCGTTCCGTGTGGGCACGTTCCAGTCGGCTAGTAACCAGCGCCGCGCGCTCCGCCTCTCTCAGTTCGGCGAGCGTTAGCCAGAGGTGCCTCTCTGCAACCGTCAGAGAGGCCATGCACCGTCCGAGGGCCTGTGCAGCGGATTTCGTGGCGCGAAGGGAAAGGTCCGTCGCGCTCCTCAAATCCGTGATCGAATCCGGATCCTTGCGTTTCTCGTCCAGATCGCGGAGGAGATTAGCTTGAAGGATCTGCAGCACGGCCATCGAGTGAAGGGCAGACGCGACCTGACCGGCGGCGGAGAAAGCGCGGCCGATCAAGGCTGACGTGGTTCTGCAGGCCTTAGACGGGAGGGCAGCCTTTGAGCGCCAACCAGAGGGCAGGCAAAGGTGCGCTGCGACCGCCTCTTCCACAGGAGGGATGGCATTATATCCTTTCTCAGCGGCGCCGTCAACTTGTGAGAGCGTCGAAGAGGCGTGCGATGAGACCCTCGCAGAGAACGGTGCATTCCAGGACTTGGAGAGCTCGTCGTGAAGCTCAGACAGGAAGGGTGAAGTCCTGGATGTGGGCGCTCGGCGGCGACTGTTCAGGAAACAGCCGTCGAGCCTGTTCGGCGCCGTCTCCTTTGGCGGAGACCACTCGAGGCCTAGCTGGTCGACAGCCCGGGTGAGAAGGCGTAAGAGCTCCGCGTCCTCACCCGCTCGAGTACGCCCGGAGGACCGGACAGAAGAAGCCGCAGAAGACCAATCCTCGCTGTCCGAGGCCAGGATGGAGCCGCTGTCAGCGCAGTCCTCAACCACATCTGCTTCATCCCCAGAGGCGGCAACAGACATGGCGGGGGGGGGGGGGGGGGGGGGGGGGGCGAGAGAGAAGCTGGCGGGAGGGGTTCCGGCGAGCTTCTCGTCGCTGACTCCGGTTCCGGTGGTCGCTGCGAGCGGCGCTTCTTTTTGCACGGCCCGGCAGGGACAAGCGGAGTGATGTCGTCATCAGACTGCTCAAGTTGAGCCCGCAGGGTCGACATTGAGAGTTCTTCGCACTCGGGGCATCCGCCCGTGTGGAGTGCGGCGGCGGCGTGGTCGCGGCCCAGGCAGAGAGCGCAGATGAGATGGCGGTCTCCGTTGCTGAGCGGAGCGCAGCACGAGCCGCAGTTGGAACAAAGCATTTTTATAAAAACGTGCTCTTTTGTGAACCGTGTGACGCGGGGCGAGCACACGTGCAAAAAATGATATGTCGCCGGATAGCTGAGCAGGCACGGATGGCTGAAGGTGGCGAAGGCGGCCGGCTTCTTCAGTCGCTGTCCTCTGCTTGCTGATCGCTAACTTCGACGGCGGCGGTTCCAGATCCAGCGATGAGAAGGGCTTCGCTGAAGATAAGAAAATCGAATTTCCAGCCTGTGAGCCCTGCTTATATACACGTGGCCACGCCCTATGAGGCGAGAGGATGCCACGTCACACGGGCTCACCTATAGGCTGCAGCAGTTGCCAGCCGTGCAGCCAATAGACACGCTGGAATAGCCTGCTATGGTCTGCCAGGCTGCCGCACTGCGTTGACAATATGGCAAAAATTAAGGATTATTTTAATGGTTTTTCAGATCTCGAAGAAAGAATGCTTTCCCGATGCGTAAGCAACTTACGCAATATGAGAGAACCTCTCGTAAGTGAACAGACCGATGTAAGATCTATATACACTGTAAATTTAGAAATGGGGCATATTTTTTAATATTTAGAATATTATAATAAATATTGAATTTGTATCACTTTTTTTCTATTAGCATAAGAAAAAGGCTGCTATATGTATTACTTTAATCTGGAACATCTGATAATCCATCAGCATTACACCCTTTATCATGATCAATATCAATTCTAGTTATGCTGCGTGTTTACATTAGATGATTTCTTTATTGGATTTAAAGATCTCTGAGGGGAATTATTTTGCATCTGGTGTGTCATGTCTGGATTAGGATTAGAGGATACTGTGAGACTCAATAATACGAAATAAATCATAATACCACATGAGCAACTTAATCTGACAAATACAGTACCTGTTATGAATCATTGGAAATTGTTACATAGTGGTAACAGTAACCCTATAAAGTTAACTGAGTTATGTGAACAATTCTCCTCTGTCATATATGAAACCCCAGAAAAATACATATGCAAACATTTATTTTTCGACTTTTAATAATACTGTTTTAAAGATAAATGATAAAGGATACTCTATTAATTCACGGAATCTAGTAATTTGTTAGATTATGCCAGAAAATAGAAGAAAATACTCCTTCACCCACATGCCAGAATGCATTTCTATCCCCTTCAACCTCATAGACTCCATCTAGCCTTCTATTCTTTCATCCAAGCCCCGCTGAACTCCACCCTCCCAATGTGCAGCCCCTCTTTTTTTGTTGTGTGTATGGATTTCCATTAGCGAGCTTTCATCTACAATGTGTAGCGAGGGCTTCAAACGCTCCTTCTACTTCAGGAAGAATCAAGGTCGAGCGGGTCACCTGCTCCCGTTCTAATCCAGTAATCCAGCTTCTTTGGCCATGGCCTCAATGCAAACATACACCTGTGCCCAGCCCACCTGTCCAGATAACCCATAACCACATTACTACCAAAGCCCGACTGAAATGATGTCCACACCAAATGTGTCCCCTTTATTACATGATCCTACCTTCCCTTTGAGATCTCACAGCAAATATCAAACACAGAAATTATTTCGCAGCAGCTATTTATGGTAATATTTCTTCAGCCCAAAATACAATGATTTTATTTAAAGCAAAATTCACTTTTAAATAGTGTTTGAACATAAATGTGTCGACAGTGTGTGTACACTACCACCCTACAATGGTAAAAATCCACCCACTCCTTTTTTAAAATCCTGTTAAATCATAAGCAGCGTCTCAGAACAAGCTGATTGCAGTTTCTATGCAATGTCACGTCACATTGCATAGGCCCCGCCTACGAGTGTTGATGGACACTGCTGTATTAGCATAGACCCCGCCCTGAGTCAGCTGTATACAGTCCGCCATGTTTATCTCCTCGCCAGAGTGTTTAATACCAGCATTCGCGTAAGAAATTTATTCTCATTAAAGCTACTTACGTTATTTAGTCAAGAGCAGTGATTTTCTGGATATCTTTTGTTGTTTGATTCATATTAACAGCATATACAGCAGTAGGTGCTGTATATTACGGCGCTGTCACTTTAATACACAGGTCTAATATACACATGTGATTTCTTTACTTACGCTCACAGACATAACCGTTTGTGTTTATGTGAACTTTGTGTGTTTTTGACATAACCTTGTGAGTATTTGACAGTTTAAACGCAATAAGACGTGAAAGAGAACTTTAATACTCACGGACGCACCAACATCCAGCTCTCTGTGCGTGTGCTTCGGGTGTTTGCGACTTTTTAAACTGATATGGCTTTAAAACGCATGCAGATAATACAATTTCATGATGATGAAGAACTGCAAAGTCACGTGGGCGTGATCGCGATAAAGATGATAATTAAAACCAAACAGATGTTTTCGTTTTTGGCAGAGTATCCGAGGCATGAGCTGTACAGGCTCCGCCCTCTTCTGAAAAGTGGGGTGGGGAGCAGCAGCTCATTTGCATTTAAAGATACAGTACGTATGAAAGTATGAAAACAGCATGTTTTTCGTTCCACCCAAAAAACATTTAAAACATGGTATAATAAATTATCTGTGTGGTATTTTGAGTGGAAACTTCACAGACACATTCTGAGGACACCAGAGATTTAGGCCCAATCCCAATTCTATTTTATAGCCCTTTGCCTTCCCCTACCCCTACACCTACCCGTTCCCCTTGCCCCTTGAAACAGAGTGGCAAGACGTAGGGGTGAAAATATTCCCCTAAGAAATGTGACACCACTACTATACCATCACACGTCATCATACGTCATCATACCCCGTTTCTTTTATTAGTGTCCTGTGACATTTAACCAGTATGAACAGCAATGAAGTTCATATATCTAACAGAAATCAGGCGCGAGCACATTTAACAAATTACTCACTCCCAACAGAGTTTTGCGCTGTATTTGGACTTAATAAAACGACGCTCGTTTTCAGTTAAAACATTTATGAGCCATAGAGTTTCCTAAGACGATACAGAACATACAAGACTAGTGAAGCTGCTTTTCCATCTGGCCAAACTGTTCTCTTTGTTTATTAACCGTTCCATTCCGTGCTGATCCGAGCCGGCCGGTACGGATATGGTTTTGTTTTCTACTGTGGTGCTGCGATAATGTTCATACGTCAAGTCAGTCGTTGCCTTGGTAACACAATAGTTTACAGACGATACGTGATGTAAATATCGACTGCGTTATGAAGGATGACCAGATTTGACAATTTTATGTGTTCATATCACTCAAAGAGTGCGTTTAGCAAGCTATGGAGAAACTGGCAGCCAGGTGACACACAAGTGATCGATCCCGAGTGGCAACATACACACATTCTAGCAGCACGGTAGCAGGTGGAGGGAAACTCCTCATACCCCTTCGTTTGAAGTGTGGTCCTGAAAAATCTTCGTTTGAAGGGCTATCTGGTCCTTCCCCTTACCCATTCCACTCCAGCCAAAAGAGAATCAAGACACCCCTACCCCTTCATGTGAACGCGCAAAACGAAGTGGTAGGGGAAAGGGAAGGGCTAATGCTGCGTTCACACCGGACGCGATTCGCGCGAGTGATTTACATGTTAAGTCAATGCAGAGACGCGAAATGGCATTCTGCGGCGCGTTTCGCGCGAATGAGGCGGCGAGATTCGCGCGATTGAGGCGGCGCGAATGACGCAAATTGAGCGTTTTGAACGCGTGATTCGCGCGAATCGCTCAAGTTGAAAAATCTGAACTTCTGAACGGATATTTCGCGCCGCGTTAACCAATCACGAGCTTGCTCTAGTAGTGACGCATTTACAAGCGGAGGCAGAAATCCCAACAACAATGGAGGACAAGATAATGGTGGCCGTATGTGGAGACCCGGAGCTGTACAATACATCATCCTATCACTACAGGAACAGGAATAAAAGGAATAAAAAGGATCTTGCTTGGAAGAAAGTGAGTTATTGTGAGTTATTGTGAGCCATTGTGAGCCAAGTGAGCCATTTCACAACGAGACAGGAGCAGAAAAAAAGAGCCAGAGCCAGCGGCAAATGTGAGAAGGACTAGCCGAGGGAAGGCGGGTCTCGCCGGGTACATGAGCGCTGAGCGCCGCCGATCCCCTGGATCTCACAACTCCGAAAACGCCAGATAAAATGCTCAAATAGGCACTCATTTTATAAATTAACCACAGATTTGAGCTTTAAACAACTATATTATCGCCTGAAAAAGTCTTTAAACTACGTTTTGTCGCACATTAATAGTAGTATTTTTTACAAAAAAGCTCATATAGGCTCATATAGAGCAGAAGCCCCGCCCATGACGCGAAATCGCGTCTGGTGTGTAGTTGTCACACGCGTTTTTCACGCGCGATTCGCGCGAATTACACGCGCGAATGAAGCGAGTGAACTCAAAATGTTCAAGCGTCCACCTTCGCGCGATTAGCGCGAATTATTCGCGCGAATCGCGTCCGGTGTGAACGCAGCATAAGGGGTAGAAATGGGATTGGGCCCAATATTACTGTGGCGAGGTTGGCGAGCGAGCGACGTGGGAGGAGTGAGCAAGACCGGTGCGTGATTGAGAATGAGTGTCACCTGCGAGGCACAATTACATCTTGTAAAAAGGGGCATAATAGGTCCCCTTTAAATCATCAAAAATGAAGTATTTTATAAAATGTAAATGTATGTTGTTTTTCCAATAAAGCTGCACCTCAGTGCCTGCCAACATCAACACACCCACAAGTGTTTACTGAGGATTTGATGACTCATGATCTGAAAAGAATGTGATTACTACTAATAATAATAGCTGGAAAACAGTTAATAAATACAATATTTTACTGTATATTATTTTTGAATCAATGCCAAATATACTAACCCTGCATAATGGTAATTGGAGTTTGATTGGAAAACAATGCAAAAACATGGCATAGGCTTCATTTTCATTATGTAAAAAGAAATCTTTTGATTTTGGGGAAAAACTGTAACCTGGAAATGCTTTTGTGAAGAATATTTCATGAATATTTTGCATCGTCGGTCATGTTCAACAGGAAATAATATACAATTATATATTTCAAATACTAGCATACCTTTGGAGTGGTTCCATACTATAGTGGGGATTGGGTTTCCCTTTGCAGAACAATTCAGGATCACCGATTTCCCATATATGCCGTCCTGGTCTCTTGGCTGTACCTCAAAATGTGGTGGAACTGAGAATAAAAAGAATATTAATATTAAAAATATGTATGATATAAAATGATAATGAATAAATCAAGGCTTAGATATTATTTAAAGAACACAGATTCTAAACAGAAAACATTATTGTTCAAAGTTAAAAGAAAAACATCTCAAACCTTTAACGATGAGCTGTATGCTATGCTCGACGGCTGCAGCCTCATTACGGGCAATGCAGGTGTAACTGCCGTTATGAATTTCCGACAGGTTAGAAATACGTAATGAGCTGGTGAAGTCTATATTGTCGATGGTGACACCCAGGCTGGCATTAATTGGTCTGCCATCTTTGTGCCAGGTTATAGACATGGGCAGGTCGCCAGATATGACCACACAGGGGATGAAGACACGCTGACCGATGGAAGCGCTCTGGGAGTCGGAGTGTTGGATCAGAGGGGGCACTGAGAGAGAGTTGATCAGAAACAGAGATGCTCTCAGAAATGGAGGTGTTTAAACAAAGCAAACAATTATAATATACAATTTTTGCATGATACACAGCAAACGTTCTAGCACACTGTAAAAATGATCATAATGTTTAATGGTAAAATACTGTAAAAACGCTACAGTAAAAACCTGTTAATTGGTTAATAACAAGTCATCTTATGATTTAGTGAAAACCCCTGAATTGACATTCCCAGAATTCTTTGTGTGACAGCTCACATTTGCTGGTTTTTCACTGAAATAACCTTTTCTTCTATTATTTTTTTCTTATCAGTTATTTATGCTCTTTATGTTTATTGCAATATTTTATTGTCGTATGTTAGCATGATGCTGTTTTGTATTAGTGTGTAATTACATTGTTCAGCTACATATTAACTATATAACAATATATAACCTATATATTACCTAGAAGAAAAGGTTCTATAAAGAACCCCTTTAAAGGAACATTTAAATGTAAAAAATTCCATTCACGCTCCTCCATATAATGGAAGTGAATAGCAACCAGCATCAAGCTTTTTAAAAACACAGACACGTGTTCTAGGGGTATAAGATAGGGTTTGGTTAAAAACAAATGTGTTAATGTGTTTTTTAACAACATTTTTTACTTGGTCATTGGTCTTCTGTTCATGGGTACGCGACGTGCACATTCATGAGACTCTATTAGCGCCAAAGTTCCCTCCGTCTCGCCCAGAAAACAAGTTGTGAAATCAAGGCTCAGAAAAACGTGACATGAAATATAATCCATGTACCTTCTTCTCTGAGGTGGCTATATCCATTGTATTCGTCGTGACAAGACGTTATCATGTTCACATCTGTCAACTGTCATTCTGACTGTCATCAGACAAACAGAGTTCTGATCTGGAGATATTTGACTCAGTGAAGAAAGTACACCGAAACTTTTTTTGGAGGATTTCTAGCCTATTGTTTTTTTGTTTTGTTTTTTACTTTCGGGCAATTTTGGGGCCCTTAACATGCTCCAAAACACTTTACTCACATAATGGAATCATCGGCCATCAGGGCTGGGCACAAGTTGACAGGGGGGTCATGAGGAAGGGGCTGTGTTGTGGTGCAGTCTTTTATATTGTTGTATTTGAGGGGCTCTGTAGCACACCCCTTTTTATCTACAGTAACCAAACTTCATACACTTATAGATCTCATCGGGCCAAACAACTTACATACTCTAAGTCATGCGTCAGCCCAACAGTAAATCAACTATTATAGGTTGTTTTAAAAAACACATGCTCTGGAATTTGATATATTCTTCCAAGGGGATTCATTCGATCACCACCAAACTTCAGCATGAAGGCAAGACATTGAACATGCTAAATTGAGAGTGGATTTTGATATCTCGAATGGTTTTGCTGTGGCGAGCAGTGGCGACTGGTCAATAGAAGGTGCTGGGGCGCCGCCCCCATCAAAATTCCCGAAATATACATGTATACAAAAATGATATAAAAGTGAAATAAAATAAAATAGTTTACTCATACGATGTGCTGGCTGTTAGTAAGATCCTCAGCATTTAATAAAAACTGGCTTTGATGGGTTAACTATTTTATATGTTCTTCAATATGTTTCATGCGGTTTCATGCGCGAGGGACACCGGACAAATGGATGTCTATCTGAGTCCAAAAATATACGGGCAGCATGTGACCTGAAGCTGGTCTCTAATTGGTTTCTTAAAGATCCTCCTCCGGACGCAGGTCGCTGCGTCCCTGGCGAATCAGAATTGGATGTGTGTTATTTAATCCAATCTGATTGGTTCTCGTCACCTGTCATTCAACTTTCCGATCTTGGCCACTAAAGCGAAAGTGCGCGGGCAACATCGTCACTCCGACTCCGCTAAATCCTTGTTAGGATGATCACTTTCGTAGAGATGGCAACAGTTAAACCAAATTATTTCACAAGGCGTTCGCTGGAAGAAAAAAAAGGATAAAGGATCCCGAACTGGACCAACGCGATTTACAAATCCAGCAGCAGGCCAGTGACAGAGGATGAAGCTACACTTGCGCTTGTTATGAGAAACGTAACTTAGGTGGCTGGCTAGATGTGTTGTTAACAATGTGGTTCAAACTTTGCCAGAATAACGTCTAGACACCGTAGATGTACACCTGTGAAAGGATTCTTGATATCTTAAATATGGGCGTGTAGGAGGGGCTCAGTAGTGCCACCTTTTGACTAAAGTGGGGGTTCGTTTTACCTACAGTCACCAAACTCACTACATATATTGTTCTCATCAAAGGGCTTCATATGATTCACACCTAAATTTCTCAACATGATGCCAATATATTGAAGATGCTAAATTGCAAACAAGTATTGGATATCTTGAACAGTGTTGCCATGGAGAGGGAGTAAAATAATGACAAAAAGGGAAACTTGAATAGTCTCATATCTTCTAAATAATAAACTATACAGTATTTATTTCTATATTAAATAATACAAAAAAACATTTTATTCTTTTTTTTATAATTAATGCATTATGTGCAAGTTAAAAATACAGTTATTTCGAAAGAAATAAAACATTATGATAAGTTCATTTGTAGGGCACTGACAACATATTTTTATATAATTAACAAAATGTTTAAGGTTAATAAAAATATAAAAAATATAAATAAATACTCATGGACTGCAAAGAATAACTTCACACTCATTTGATATTGGCCTATAACACCCTATGGGGTTTGGGCCCGTCATCGCTGCTTGCAGCTATATATATAATAATGATTTCTCACAACTTGTGTGCTTTTTCTGGGCGAGACAGAGTGAACTGATGGAAGTTGATGGAGTTTTGGTTTCCTTGCCACTGTCGCCTTTGGCTTGGCTTGCTCAGTTGGGGACACTAAATTTTCAACTAAATATCCAAATAAATCTAATTGTAAATTAAATTAACCATATAAACTAAATTACTGATCTAAAGCCCACATTGTCACTGTATGATAATTGAAATGAGCTAATGACATCACCGTTTTCTCCAGAGCGGCTGTACGGCCGAATAAAATTCTGTTGCAGTATTTTCCTGTTTAACACTGTGAAGCTGCTTTGAAACAATCTGCATTGTATAAAGCGCTATATAAATAAAGTTGACTTGACTTGAACTGTGACGCTAATAGTCTTATGAACACATAGCTAACCAACGGCCAAGGTCAGGATTTTCATTAGATTATACATACAATTTTGGTTTGTTTTTCACCAAACCCTATCGTATACCCCCAGATCACGTGTCGCATGGGATCATTCTGTGATACTTTAGCTTTTTTTTTTTTTAAGCTTGATGTTGGTCGCTATACACTGCCATTA
Organism: Romanogobio albipinnatus; assembly: GCA_023566225.1. Classification (NCBI taxonomy): domain Eukaryota; kingdom Metazoa; phylum Chordata; class Actinopteri; order Cypriniformes; family Gobionidae; genus Romanogobio; species Romanogobio albipinnatus. The sequence continues at coordinate 54,205,889 of CM042247.1, forward strand.
TATGGACGAGCGTGAGCTTTTTTTAAACAAATTTTACTTTTTTACAGTGTACAGTAACATTCTCCCCTATATCAAATAGCAAGCATGATATAACCATTGATCAAATGTTATTTATATGTAAAACTAGCGGTTAGTGTCTTGACAAACGGCTCAGAACACACACAATATGGGCTGGTGGGCAGAACATATGTGATCACACATGTACAATTATCTGTGATTTGCAACAATAAAGCTCCAGTCGGCCTTCATAACAAGTCATTACGGCTCCGAATCTAGAGATTTCACAGAGGAGGAGGCATAATGTAAACTAATGAGGGAGAAACAGAGCAAAGTAAGACAAAATAAAGAAGACTATAAAAGCAGCCTTTCTTCTCCCAGTAAATTTGGCATAATGTGTTCCCCGGAGACTTCGCAAGCATGGTGCTAGTCAGCCTGTCGTGTTTGAGAATCAATGAGTTAAAATAACATTGAAATAAAGCAGCACTTCAGTGCTTATTTAATTCACAACAAAATGGGGATAATGGACTTCAGGGAATCCCTTTGCACACTTCAGAATTTTAAGCATGAATGGAGCAAATTAGCTAACTCAATTACATTTTGTTCTGTCTTTATGACTCTAAACTAACAAAAACAGATGCTTGCTTGGTTATTACATAACAACAGGATCAAATATTTGCCGTTTAATAAGTGTCTATTTTAACTAACAATATAAATGTCTGGGTTATTGTAATTGGTGCTCTATCTGTGCTTTGAGGTAAAGCTTTTATGTCATGTTGGAGTTAGCGTAACTAAAAATATAAAAATCATTAGTCTTTATAGAACTTGGGTAATTGGTAAATGACATGCAATTCTTTTGAAAAGCTAAATTGTTCTGTGGTTTGACACAACTAACTATTGTGAACAGCATTTTGTTCATTCTATTAAAACTATGACACATGCAGCTGATACATGAGCTCACATTGATTGAGAGATTACATGGAATATTTGCAATTTAAAATAATTATCTGTCTCACTGCAATACCATTTCAATTCTCCATTGAACTATTGAGCACAAATGATTATTAAAAATGGTGAAAAACTTTACATCAGCCCTTCTTAAATCCCAATGTTTGGTCTCTCTTTATACATTTTAAGGTCTCCTTCACATTTAGCACATATTTTCTTCCAAGGAAACGAATAAAATATATTGATAACTCATTCTGAACTATGTGGACTACCATGACGGGGTGAAAAAAGATAAATGCTGGCGAACGCTAGTGGAGGCGGTAACCCATTGAGTCCTGGCATTAGCATTAGGCTAGTACAACCATTGTTTGTTTACGCTCTTCAATCACTAGTTCCACCTTCTCAATGACATCACACATGTCATTAAAGACGGCAAGCGATGATTGGTCGGGAAGCAACATGTATGACATGTTTCTTGTCCGTGACGCAACAGTAATTTTGGAGTCAAAATCACAATCACTGACTATCGTAAAAGAACTCGATAGTCTCCAGCAATCGTCTGCACAGCGCCGATGCATCTCAAACAAGCGTTCCATCAACAATGGCGAATGTTGTGTTACTATTGATGCACATGGCTTTGCGATCCTTTCGAAAACACAGTGAATCCAACGCATTCGCTGTAATTTGTATAGACGAAGATTACAATCGAGCAGCTATTAGCTCGATTAGCTGCTATTTCAAAAATGGCGGTCACAAGTTTGTGTTCGTCTTGTTGGTCACGGTAATCTCGCCCCCAGCCCCTGACGCAAGCGGTTCTTACTTCTAGATCAGCAATGTTTTGGTGCTACTTAACCCCCATATTTTGAAACTAGGCTCTGGCTTCGAACCAGCACTCAAACTGCCTTGGTGGAAAAGGGGTATATGATATTATGGTCTTCTTTGCCAAGGTCTGATCTCTCCTCAAAAAGCACAACTCAAGGTATCTTTCATGTAGCACAAACAAGCTGGCCAAGGTGTAATTTTCCACGTTCTGCTCCGGAAGCCTTTCAAAGTATAGGCTATTCCTCTGGCTGTAAGCACGGAAATATGTTTACGGCGCGTGAGCACTATCTAGCGGACTTTGTTTTCAAGCGCTCAAGTCTGTCTCGTACATACAGTGCATGGACTGCCCAAGCGGCAACCTCCCCCAGTTTTTCTTGAAGCCATTACGGAAGTGACTTAAACTTACCCTCATCGGTAACACTTTATAATAACTACACACTATGAAGCACTAGTTAAGCATTAGTAAATAGTTAATTCATCATTTATAAAGCATTAATAGACATTACTAAGCAGTTTATAAATACAGATATACATGCTTTATTCTTGATTTATAAGCATATCTATAATGTGTTTAATAATTGTATTTTCATACTTTATTAATGATACATTTCCATCCATCTTCTTCCGCTTATCCGGGGCCGGGGCGCGGGGGCAGCAGTCTAAGCAGAGATGCCCAGACTTCCCTCTCCCTAGACACTTCTTCCAGCTCTTCCGGGGGGACACCGAGGCGTTCCAAGGCCAGCCGGGAGACATAGTCCCTCCAGCGTGTCCTTGGTCTTCCCCGGGGCCTCCTCCCGGTTGGACATGCCCGAAACACCTTCCCGGGAAGGCGTTCAGGAGGCATCCGGAACAGATGCCCGAGCCACCTCAGCTGTCCCCTCTCGATGTGGAGGAGCAGCGGCTCTACTCCGAGTTCCTCCCGAGTGACTGAGCTTCTCACCCTATCTCTAAGGGAGCGCCCAGCCACCCTGCGGAGAAAGCTCATTTCGGCCGCCTGTATCTGGGATCTTGTCCTTTCGGTCATGACCCAAAGCTCATGACCATAGGTGAGAGTAGGAACGTAGATTGACCGGTAAATCGAGAGCTTCGCCTTACGGCTTAGCTCTTTCTTCACCACGACAGACCGGTACATCGACCGCATTACTGCAGAAGCTGCACCGATCCGTCTGTCAATCTCCCGTTCCATCCTCCCCTCACTCGTGAACAAGACCCCTAGATACTTGAACTCCTCCACTTGGGGCAGGAACTCTCCACCAACCTGAAGTGGGCAAGCCACCCTTTTCCGACTGAGGACCATGGCCTCGGATTTGGAGGTGCTGATCCCCATCCCAGCCGCTTCACACTCGGCTGCAAACCGTCCCAGTGCATGCTAAAGGTCCTGGTTAGAAGGGGCCAACACGACAACGTCATCCGCAAAGAGCAGAGACGAAACCGTGTGGTCCCCAAACCTGACACCCTCCGGCCCTTGGCTGCGCCTAGAAATTCTGTCCATAAAAATTATGAACAGAACCGGCGACAAAGGGCAGCCCTGCCGGAGTCCAACATGCACCGGGAACAAGTCTGACTTACTGCCGGCAATGCGGACCAAACTCCTGCTTCGGTCATACAGGGACCGGACAGCCCTCAGCAAAGGACCCCGGACCCCATATTCCCCCAGCACCCTCCACAGGACGCCGCGAGGGACACAGTCGAATGCCTTCTCCAAATCCACAAAACAAATGTGGACTGGTTGGGCAAACTCCCATGAACCCTCCAGCACCCTGTAGAGGGTATAGAGCTGGTCCAGTGTTCCACGACCAGGACGAAAATGATGAAAATGATACATTTATCATTTCTAAATTAAGTATTACATTATTTATAAGCCAGTTATTTAGAAGTTGTCAGTGGTTCATCAGATCATTTAGAAAGTGTAAGTAAAGGATTAATAAACTATTTAAATGTACATTTATACATCTTATTATTTAGACACATAGAAATAGTTACTCAGTGTGTTTATAAATGCTTTATTAACATGTATTTCCACTGTAATTCATGATTAATTCAGGTAGTTATACAACATTTAGTAGTTGTCAGTTTTGTGAGCTCATCTAAAGTGAGGACTATTTATGCCTCGTAAAGCTTTTATAAAGGAGATTTAAAGGCTCAGTTCTCTTCTGAACGGCTGTTCTCTAATGTTTTAGTACTGTTTTGACACAATAACATATTTTATTATATTATTATTGTTTTATCTAAATTTTATTTGTTGTATTTTGGCACTCCTGTAATCCAGTGTGATCCACTGGTACATTTTTATTCAGCAATGTTTACACTTTACATAAATGTATTTTTATATCAGATTGCAGAGGCTTAGTTTCATTTGACTGCAGTTATGTTTTCTGGCAGTCTACAGAAATATTATTTTCTATGACATTGAAAAGGTTTAATTTTAAATTTATATTAAGTTACTAGTTGTACAGGCTCCATTTTTGCATTTTGGAATAAATATGTATGTGCTATATTCCTCTGTGTTGTGTTTGTTTCCTTTTTATGTTCAAATTAGGACTGGGCCTTTATATCTCATTTGTAAAAGCTTTAGATGAGCTCACAAAAAGAGTTAACTGACAACTACTAAATGTTTTATAACTACCGGAATTAATCATGAATTACAGTAGAAATACATGTTAATAAAGCATTTATTAACATGCTGAGTAACTTTCTATGTGTCTAAATAATAAGATGTGCAAATGTACATTTAAATAGTTTATTAATCCTTTACTTACACTTTCTAAATGATCTGATGAACCACTGACAACTTCTAAATAACTGGCTTATAAATAATGTAATACTTAATTTAGAAATGATAAATTGATAATTTATAAAGTATGAAAATACAATTATTAAACACATTATAGATACGCTTATAAATCAAGAATAAAGCATTTAAACATGTATTTATAAACTGCCTATTAATGTATATTAATGCTTTATAAATGATGAATTAACTATTTACTAATGCTTAACTAATGCTTCATAGTGTGTAGTTATTATAAAGTGTTACCAATTCGTCGACTGGCCACTAGAGACAGGCTCCAGAAGGGAGCAGAATCTCATTGAGCCCCATGTTAAAATGCTCAACTTTACAGCAGATAAAAACATGTTTACAGTCTGGTACAAATTATGGTTTTGGTCTATACGGCTAATTTTGCCCTTCATGACAACTGTGAGGGGGCTGAATTTTTTATAACTAATTCGTTTACATTATATAAAGCCTTAAAGTTCTGCATAATTAAGGGCGTGGCCATTTTGAGTGACATGTGGATTGCCGTTTGTCTGCTGTCTGTTAGTCATAACATCACCTCAGCTCCACCCATTTTCAGTTATCCAGGAGTGACGCGCTGCCAAGATGTCAACGGCGACTTTACGCTTCAAAACTGTTCTTCAGAAACCTACGGGTAACGTCATTGACATCCATATTTTGTTTTAGGGTCTATGGTACCGTTGCGAAGCATATACTTTAAATTATACTTTGGGCTTTAGGGTTAGGGGTTTGTGAATTGCTAGTCATAAGTCATAGCAATAGCCCTAGTTATGCTAGCCTTAACAAACATCATTGAAAATGACACTGATCACTCTTGAGGTCATACCCTGGTATTAAAATCTAGTCTTCATGTAATGGCTGACTTCTGTCTGCACAGCAGTACCTTTCACTGTCACATGAACACTCCTGTGAATTTGTTTCTCTGGATCCACCAGCACGTAGCATGTGTACTCTCCCTCGTCCGAGTTTTGCACGTTGGACAGCTTCAGTGTGCCGTTGTTCTCAAAGGCACGTTGGCGATGGTTGAACGGGAGCAGTTTGGAATCCTTATACCACTTAATAGAGTAGTAAGGGTAACCAATGATGCGACAGTGAATGTAAGTGTCCCTCCCAGCGATGGCAGTGACATTTTTCATTGGTCGAATACTGGCAGGGCCTGTTGTGAGAAAGAATTATCAGTATACAGAGTCTTTGAAAGTCAGTTGATAGGCTTATGTAGTACGTGTCAATATTTTACTTTTCAACTATTAAATGCATAGTCTGAACAAATTAACAGTAACTAACCAACTAATACTAATCATTAATCCTAAATTCAAACCCTCCTGGTTTATCTTCAAGGGATACTCCACCCAAAAATAAGAATTCTCTCATGCTGTCACGGTGTATATGACTTTCTTTCTTTCAGATGAACACAGATGGTGCTTTTTAGGAAAATAATTCATCACTTTGAGTCCATGCAACGCAAGTGAATAAGTCTCTCAAAGTCAAGTACAACAGTAATCCACACAACCATAGTTGATAAAACAATGTCTTCTAAAGTTAAATGATAGGTGTGTGTGTGTGTGTGTGTGTGTGTGTGTGTGTGTGTGTGTGTGTGTGTGAGAGAGAGAGAGAGAGAGAGAGAGAGAGAGAGAGAGAGAGAGAGAGAGAGAAAATATTCAATATATTAAACTTAACAATAATACATCGCTTCCGCTCCATTATCATATGAGATCACACTTTGTGTAAACGTCAGCACGTTGTGAAGTGTGATGTAAGCACATTGATAAACGGCTCAGAAGAGATGGTTTAAAGTTTAAAAACTTTGATTTTTTTTTTCCTCAAACACACCTATAGCTATGCTTCTGAAGATACTGGGGTGTATGGATTATCATTGTATTCATTTTGGATGGTTTTTGAAGCATCAGTTTGAAGGAGCCTATGCACTTGCATTACATGGACTATTGATAATATAGATTAAATGTGTTCACCTGAAGTAAGAAAGTCATGTACATCGGGGCGGCATGAATGTGAATAAATGATGAGAGATTTTTCATTTTTGGGTGGAGTAAAACAGAGTTTTAAATGAGCGCAACATAGCAACAACCAATGGGAGTGAATGCAGTAAAGCTTAACTGTAGAGGAAGTTTATAATACCTGCATTTCCATTCATCTAATTACCATTCATTCCTATTCCTTTCAAAATTAGGCAGAGGCTATTTGCACTAAGTGCCGTAGAGCCCGCATGTTCCTGGATCAACATTTTTGTTGATCCTGGAACAACATTCGAATCAACCAATCAAATCTGAGAGACAAGTTTACAGTTATTGTTAAATTTAGGCTTACAACAAGGGTAAGGTGCTTCCACATTATTAGTCTTCACCTATCATTTCCCTCCAATTTTAGGGATAACTTATGGGTAGGGTTAGGTTTAGAGGTAAGGATAAGCTTAGGATGAAATTTTCGGACTGGAATGTTGTTCCAGGATCAACCGTGCATTAGATGCCATTTACATTAGGTGCTATTAACACAAGTGGAAATAGCGATAGATCACTTGGTGCAAACTGGTCACGCCAAAAGCTATTTTAATTCCACTTCGCTTTTTTATGACCTTCTCTTGCTAACTTAACTCCGTCTCGCGGGACACGGATGTACGTCATTGCTTACGTTGCACGGTGGAACCCATGCAATAGGTTGAAATGGAACATCCTAAGCCCTTGATCACTTGGAATGCCCTATTTGGAGCGTATTCATTATTTATATATTTTTACCTTAAGAATTTGTTTGATGCAGCATTCTGTATGCCTATAGGTATGCTTTGGCTTGACTAAAAAAGTACACAAACATATTATTGTGGCGAGGGAGGCGTGGTTTAGCGAGGTCTGTGACGGGAGAGAGAGTCAGAGGACGGACAGCACGTAAGTGAATCAAGTGCAAATGATTGACACCTGTCTCTTGTTGCAGTAATTGCCGGGGGGAGACAGGTTAAAAGCCACGCAGGAAATGAGGACTGGGGAGAGAGAGGCTGGAGACGCACACATACACACACACACGCTGGGAGCTCGGACAGAGAGGACGTGCAAAGAGGAACTGGCAAAGTGAATCCGTTGACAAATGAGAATTACAAGTTTGTTTGAGTTGTGCGATGTGCACCTTGTTCTGTGACCTGAGTTAAAGAGAATAAACCTGTTCCGAGTTTCCAGTCAGCCGACCCCTTGTCTTCTTCCTTCCCCATTCTACGAACATTGTTACAATTATGTGTATTAAGTACTATGTGGTTAAATCTCAAAATAATTCATCATGTACTAGCGGAGTGCTGTGACATCACAACCGTGTTGCATTATGGTATACGAGTCAACTTCTGTCCTATTGCCAAAATTGAGGGACTGTCACTGAACGACCATCACATATTTGACCAAGTGGAACGAACCTCAAAATGACGATGGAGAGTTTTTAGGGAAGTTTGTGTATTTAAACTTCAAAAATGAATTCCCCTTTTGCTGCCAAAACAGCCCCTACCAGTCGAGGCATGGACTCCACTAGACCCCTGAAGGTGTGCTGTGGTATCTGGCAACAAGATGTTAGCAGCAGATCCTTTAAGTCCTGTAAGTTGATGGATCGGACTTGTTTGTTCAGTACATCCAACAGATGCTCGATTGGATTGAGATCTGGGGAATTTGGAGGCCAAGTCAACACCTCAAACTCATTGTTGTGCTCCTAAAACCATTCCTGAAGCATTTTTGCTTTGTGACAGGGAATACCGTTTCCATGAAAGGGTGTACATGGTCTGCAACAATGCTTAGTTAGGTGGTACGTGTCAACATCCACATGGATGGCAGGACCAAAGGTTTCCCAGCAGAACATGGGACACTGCCTCTGCTGCCTTCTTCCCATAGTGCATCCTAGTGCCATGTGTTCCCCAGGTAAGCGACGCACACGCCCCCGGCCATCCACGTGAAGTAAAAAAAAACGTGATTCATCAGATCAGGCCACCTTCTTCCATTGCTCTGTGGTCCAGTTCTGATGCTCACGTGCCACTGTTGGTGCTTTGGGCGGTGGACAGGGGTCAGCATGGGCACCCTGACTGGTCTGCGGCTATGCCGCCCCATACTCTACAAACTGAGATGCTCTGTGTATTCTGACACCTTTCTATCAGAACCAGCATTCACTTCTTGAGCAATTTGAGCTACAGTAGCTCTTCTGTTCGCTCCCCACATTCGTCAATGAGCCTTGGTAATGCCTGATCAGTGTATATTTTACCATATCATTTGGACTCTAAATTGCTAAAGTCATACTAACATACATGTCTAACTAAGTTGTGTTTCAAATTTGAAGGTCATTTCACAAAAATTGAGCCCGCTAAAAGTTTTAAAGTACAGTTTCCTTGGTGACACAATGTCCAATTTAGCAGGATGAATTTTGTGTGTTTAAGCTTTCGAATGATACCTAATTTATGACGATTACTAAAATATGTAAATAAGCGTGCCACTACTGTGATAATGACAGTTAACAGGCTATAAGCTAAGTGGAACGTACCCCTGCTAAACTGCAATCTCTATTGCCACATTCACGCCATGTTGTAATTATCGTAGTCACAAGATGACAACACGAGCCGTTATATTCGGAGTTGTTTACGTCCTCGGACTAGGAATTATGGGTTTCTATGGCACCACTATCAATACTTAAATGAATCTGCAGTGGTCAGGTGGTATAGCAGTCACGTGGTACAAGTAGGAGCTCTCAGACCATTCCTATCTTACAAGCTGTAATAACAGGCTCTATGATGACGTGAACGCTTTTTACAAATTGAAATAACGTAGTTGCGGTCATTTCGACAAGGCGCGAATGCACCTCAATAGGCAGATTACAAGTTCCACTGCCTTTACTCCCATTGGTTGTGTCCACATTGAGTCGGTGCTCATTTGCATAGAGTTAAACTTTTCTTTTTTTGTGCCATTTTTCGGTCACTGCTCAAGAGCCAAAATTCAATAAAAAAAAAATCACTTCTAGCACTTTTAGGAGGCTGCACTCCATTGGAAATCTAAAACTACAACATTCTCCTTATTACTAAAAACTCCATATAGAAAACAGACAATCTCTGAACAAACCTACAATTGTTGTGTGTGGTTGTGGTGTGGTGTGGGTGTTTTTGAGGAGCTGATCTGACAAGCACCTCTTACGTTTATTCGAGCCTGGTAGGAGACCGATCCAGCCGAGTTGTTGCAGGTGCAGCGGTAGACGCCCCCATCGCTGACCTGTGTGTGAGACACATTCAGGTAGCTGAGCACGTGGCCTTCCGTGGTGATGATGCGATCCATGCGGTGGTTGCTGTCTTTGATGACGGGGTCGTCGTCCAGGGTCCAAGTGACGGTAGGGAGTGGCGTTCCTTTCACGTGACACACCAGCGAGATGGGCTCATTCGGGCTCACCACCTTCTCGCTGAAGGCAGAGAGGATCTTTGGCGTCCCGTCTAGAGAAGTGGAAGACAGATTTGTAGACAGATTTAATGACGCTATTTCAGCTATCAATATTTCACAAATCATACAAAATAAATGACCTTCAATATAGACTTGTGATTGTTGAGCAGCATTCCAAGGACATTTTCTTTAGGTGACACATTGTTCATAAATTAAATGTGATATTTAATCTGTCATAAAAATGTCAGATTTTCATATCTTAAATGAAATTGCTGTTATTATAAATAAATCACTTTTAAAAATAAATAATTATCTTAAAAAAGCATGTTTAATTATGTGCATGATAAGTAAATTAAATAATAATTTAATTTACATTGTGGGCCGGGCAGCTAATTTTTTTCTCTGAGTAAACTATTTTCCTGGTTGTTGTTAGTAGATCAAATGGGTCAAAAGGCAATGTTAACATGACAGATATATGTCCAGAAATATATTTTTACTCCGCACCTGCAAAACCTAAAAATCGTACTTCATCAACCTAAGAGAAGTCTATTTTGCATATTCTGGATTTTCTCAAAAATGTCATTGTAGTGCTGTTAAATTGATTGATCACGATGAATCACACCTAACACAAACGTTTGATCACACCTAACACAAACGTTTGTAAATATACTGTATAATGTATATGTGTGTGTGTCTGTGTGTGTACATTAGTGCTGTCAAACGATTAATCGCGATTAATTGCATCCAAAATAAAAGTTTGTGTTTACTTAATATATGTGCGTACTGTGTATAATTATGTATATATAAATACACACACACACATGTATATATTTGAGACAAATTTGTAATCTTTATATATAAAATATTTATATTTATATATAATATAAATTATATAAATATACATACATGCAAATATTTCTTAAATATATACATGTATGTGTGTGTATTCAAATATGCATAATAATTATACACAGTACACACACATATATTATGTAAACACAAACGTTTATTTTGAATGTGATTAATCGTGATTAATCGTTTGACAGCCCTAATACACACACACACACGCGCACGCACGCACGCACGCACGCACGCACACACACACACACACACACACAACCTTTATGTTAGCTATGATTAATCACGATTAATCGATTTGACAGTACTTTTACAGTCAGGAAAACTGTAATGTATTTATGTCCAAAAACCTGACTAAAAACACACATAAAAGGGATTATGAAACTGCCTTTTTACATTCTCATTAAATTATGCACAATGCAAAGAACACTAGATCTAGCCAGACATTTCTTGCTAATCTTTGCAGCCCTTTTTTCTTATTTCATGACACTTAGCAAGAAACAGCTGTGTTTTCAAGCTTAGTGCCACTGAAATCCTTACCCTCTGATCATCCAGTTTTTTTTTGTTTGTTTTTTACATCATTATAGATTATCAATATCCTCTGTATGCAGTTTTGTGGCAATAGGAGACAGTTTCCCCAGCAACCGAGTTGAAGCAACAAATCTTTTCAGCTGCAGGGCTGAGGAGCTTCAGTAGAGTCCAGTAGAGGCTCATATTAAAACACATGCACAGTTACACATACAGTATGTTCACATACAGTATGTAGCACTCCACAATTTCACAGGTCATTAAAAATTCAGGTCGTGTTGAAAAGGAAGTAGCAACAGATATCTTCTTCCGTATTGTGATGTACATCTGGGTACTATGAATTATTGGAAACGAAAAAATATACGGTGGGGACTTGGTTCTTATGCTTTCATACTGGCAATAAAGAAAACAACTTATTCCACAGTGTATATATAGTGTGTGTGTGTTTATAGAGAGAGAGAGAGAGAGAGAGAGAGAGAGAGAGAGAGAGAGAGAGAGAGAGAGAGAGAGAGAGAGAGAGAGAGAGAGAGAGAGACTGTCCAAAAGCTGAAAAAGCATATGGAGTTATGAACTTACAAAGGCATTCATGTACACAAAATAAATTTTGTTTAAGATTCTGCCCACTGAGATTTTGAAATCAACATATGTCATATGTACCCTTTATTATCTATGATTTCCCTCAATCATGTGCATGTGGTTCGGAGGATGGTTGGATAAAAATAACATTTGAAGCAGTGGTTTAAAGAACTAAATTAATTCATAAATGTCAAATATGAATTGCATAACAGGGAGATTTGTTTGTTGGACCATTTGCATTAAGCGTAAACATCTAGGTAAAATCCTTTTTGCGTGCGTATATGTATTCAAAGTGAAAGTAAAAATGTTGTCATTTACTCTCCCAATTATTTTCTTTCTTTTGCTAGTGTATGATTTTACACAAGTTGTAAATGAACTAGATTTTGTGGGGCTTTTTTGTCTTGACAGTGTACATTATTATTCACATTTGCGGAAAAGAGAAACTTTGTCTTATAACGTTTTGTCTTTCATTAAAGAAAGAAAGTAATATTGGGTTAAGGTCCTTTTACACTGAGTGTGATTAAGCGATGAGAATGTAAGATGCAATGACTATCTTGAATCGAAACGATAGATCGATCGTGGCGCTACAAAGCAAGATTTGTGTTGCTGCTGTACAACATAACGTACATGAATTACAAATAGCAGATCTATACAGGTGGAGCTGGGGAAGGGGAAGGGTTTCTGAAAGCGTGCTGCACTGCTAAGACAAATGCTAACCAACTATTTGAAGTTTGAGCAGCGAGCGCATTGGCTACTGATACAGCAGGAACCAATCAGCTGTGCCCTATAGAGAATGATGTGATGTCACACACACTCAAACATTCAGGAGCACAGAAACTTGTTATCAATGCTGCCCCATGACTTTTAGTAATAAAATAGCTTTGCTACTCAAACGCTACATTATATTTCTCAGCAACGAGGGGGTTACATCGCTATTTTGAAGTAATTAAACATAATTAAACCTCCGCTTCACGTCGGCCGGTTCGTTTAATGCACAGCTAGCTGTGGATTATCCCTTACTTGTTAAAGTCAGAAGCATTATAGATAGTTTTGTGTTTCTGGTGTAGTACTAAACTTTATTTATCTTATTTTATGTTGTTCAGCAGACGAGGTTAAAGCCAAATGGCCTATGAGATACATACACGAGGAAGAAAACAGAAGGTCAGGATGAGTGTGGGCAGTTACAGGCTTAAAAATCCATTCTCGGTCAGCTCAACCTATCGTGCAGGCCTGAATTACCTCACTATTTGTCTAGCCTGACAAGCCAGACCCACATCAAGATGTTGGGTCTGGGAACACACCATTGGCAGGGCTCAATAGGGGCGGGATAAACGGTGGTCTTTCAAATTCCCTCTGCACGCAATAGGATAGCGCTACAACCAATCAGAGCAAAGAAGAAGGTGAAGCGGCGCTATTTGATAGATTAAACTTTCACCGTATCTGGTCAGCAAAACTCCGAACACATCTTCCTTTCTTAAGAATGACTTCAGTGCCGTTCTTTGTTCTTTTCTCAAAGAAAAGCTTCAAGTCTTCCAGAGTCGCGGCCAAAGCCGATTCGAAAGACCGCTGATCGCCAGCTTCTTTGTTTACAAGTAGCACTCGGAACCGCGTCAACTCTGCCGTCATTATGTTAAGCCCGCCCACCGACTCTATACATGATGTGATTGGCCTGACCAGAGTTTGTTTTTTTCAGCTCACAAGCCAACGGAGAGTTGCTAGACGACCCTGGCTGCAAATTAGATTTGCTGCCACTAGGGTGCTGTAGTAAGGTATGTTTGTACGGGAAGAAGGAGGCGGGAACCGGCGAACAATAAACAAACTTTTAATCAAAATAAAATGGCGGTCGACTGCCGCCTACACACAAACAAACAAACACAAAATGAAAATAATAAGCTGCAGCCCCTCACGGTCGACTGCAGCAACACATAAAACACAAATAAAATACAACGTAAAATCCAGGCCTGGTCCTCTCTCGTCCCTCACTGTCGTCGCTCGTCCTTTATAGTCCCTCACTCCTCCGCGAGAGCCGAGATCGCTGGCTCACAGCTGGCGCTCATCCTCTCTGATGAGCGCCGCCTCGTCCCGCCCTCGCGGTCCCTCGGCCTCGCTGCTCACCACATACCCCCAACGCCCTTCGCAGGCCGGGGGGTACCCTCGAGACTGCGCTCTACTCTCCCCCCCCCCCCCTCCCCGGGGGGGCCGATCACGGCGGCCGCGGGACCTGGGGGTAAGAACAGCGAGGTGAGAGAACGGAGCGAGGAACATGAGGAGCGACAGAGACGAGAGAGTGGAGAGAGGAGAAAAGAGAAAAAAAAAAAAAAATTCTGGTCCGGTTCCCAGACACACTGCCGCTCGGTCCTCAGCCAGCCGAGAGGCTCTTCCTCGCGGTGCCATGCGGTGGTACTGGACGGCCGGTGGACGGCTCGACGCTCCTCCGCCCCCTGGCGGCCGGCGGTGGCTCCTCCTGTCGAGGGCAGCCGGCAGCGAGTCCCGCGCGCTCCCTGCCCCTCCCCTACACGGCGGAGGGATCCAGGCTCCGGCCCACGGCGAACGCCGGTGACTCCTCCGCGCTCCCTCTAGGACGGCCGCCACCCCACCTCGACCCAGGGGCACGGCAGCGAGCTCTTCGTCCCACCGACCTTCATCCGCTCCAGCACCACCGCTTCGGGCAGCCGCTCGCGGACTTCATTCCTCCGCGGTGCCCGAACTCCGCGGCACCGCGATCCCCCTCAGCTGCGAGGGCTCTTCGACAGCGCGTCCCTCCTTCCTCCCGGGTTTCGGCACCACTGTAGTAAGGTATGTTTGTACGGGAAGAAGGAGGCGGGAACCGGCGAACAATAAACAAACTTTTAATCAAAATAAAATGGCGGCGACAGCCCCTCGCGGTCGACTGCCGCCTACACACAAACAAACAAACACAAAATGAAAATAATAAGCTGCAGCCCCTCACGGTCGACTGCAGCAACACATAAAACACAAATAAAATACAACGTAAAATCCAGGCCTGGTCCTCTCTCGTCCCTCACTGTCGTCGCTCGTCCTTTATAGTCCCTCACTCCTCCGCGAGAGCCGAGATCGCTGGCTCACAGCTGGCGCTCATCCTCTCTGATGAGCGCCGCCTCGTCCCGCCCTCGCGGTCCCTCGGCCTCGCTGCTCACCACAGGTGCGTCTAGATTTCTAGGCTACCGTTTGTCACGATTTGCTTTATCGTGTCAGGCTCAGTGTGAAAGGGCCTTTAGAATGAGATGAAGGTGTCAAAATGTTCATTTTTGGATGCATTAAATGTAATAACAAATTTGAAGATAATATATTTAGTTAAAGTAGATGCTTACACATAATGCAAAGAGGTCAAAAGAGATCCTCCCAAAAATGCATCTTATGTCCCGCAATGTTTGTCATATGTTATGTGTACTGGCTGCATACTTGTATTAATTTAAAACTAAAGGCTGATTTATACTTCTGCGTCGAACCTACGGCGTAGGCTGTGTGTAGCGCAGGTGCAGCCTGACGAACACCTCTTCAAAAATGTAACAACGCGTCAATTCTACACGGACTGAAACCTCCCCAGTTTCTCATGAAGCCAATACGGAAGTGACTTAAACTGCAATTCATCGACTGGCCACTAGGGACAGGCTCCCGAAGAGAGCAGAATCTCATTGAGCCCCATGTTAAAATGGCCAACTTTATAGCAGAAAAAAAAACACGTTTACAGCCTGGTACAAATTGTGGTTTTGGTCTATACGGCTAATTTTGCCCTTCGTGACAACTGTGAGGGGGTGAATTTTTTTATATCTCATTCGTTTACATTATATAAAGCCTTTCTGCATAATTAAGGGCGTGGTAATTTTGAGTGACAGGTGGATTGCCGTTTGTCTGCTGTCTGTTAGTCATCACGTCACCTCAGCTACACCCACGTCCCGCCCACTTTGCCCATTTTCAGTTATCCGGGTGTTACGGTTCAAAACTGCTCTTCAGAATCCTATGGGTGACGTCACGGACACTACGTCCATATTTTTGTACAGTCTATAGCTAGAACCCTTCCCTCAGGTCAAAATAAAGCTGCGATAGCATCATATTTCCTCATAAGCATTTCCGCTTGCGTATTATAAATGATCTGTTCTTCGATATTTAACAACTTAAGATATTTAGCCACCATCACTGCTGCTGCTTTTCCGACAACGTACACAACAAGCTGCTTCTTCTTCGGCTTTGTCTTGATACTGTGGGTTACACCATCAACATGCCTACTGCCTACTAGCGGCCTGCATTTGTAATTGCTCGTTGACGCGGACAACAGCGCAGAAGTTTCAATGAAAACCAACGCATAGACTAGAAGCTGACGCAGAAGTATAAATCAGCCTTAACAAGTATAACACTATTTCTTCTACTTCCTTCCAAGATGGACTTACCTTCCAAGACGACCTGAACTAAGTCTTGTGTGGACATCTTGCCGTTTCGAGCAAAGCACTGATACGCTCCTCCATCACTTTTGGCCATTCCTTCCATCACCAGGTTCTCGTTGTTGATGCCTGTAATGCGTACGTTTATACCCTGATAGATCTTCTCACCGTTCCTGTACCAGGTGATGTCATACTCGTCAGAGCCAGTCACACTGCAGAACAGAGACACCTGGCTACCCACACTGCCTCTCACCTTCCGTGGGCTCACCACTGCTTTCAGAGGCTCTGGGGGTAGATGGAAACACACATACTTGCACATTAAAACACTATTAAATAAAATGATTGTGTCTAAATTCGTTTCGTCTTTATACAGACCATGTTTCTGAAAGGATTTGGACTAAAACTTTTGATCACACTTTTAATTAGGTGTTCTTAACTCCTATGTACTTACATAAAAAAATAAGTGCAATGTACTTATTGTGTTCATATTGTATTACAAAACACTTTGTACTGCTATTGAGGTGGGATACGGGTCAAATTAGGGACAGGTTTGGTGGTATGGGTAGGTTTAAGGGTGGGTAAGTGTAATTATAGATGTAATCACAGAAATTAATTACGGCTGTAATCACATGCAGGTATTTTACCAAATATATATACATGTATGTAAAAACAGTGCATCGTATCAAATTATTAATTTAAATGTTAGTATAGTAGTTAAAGACCAAATTTGTCATATTTTAAATGCGTAATGCTACAGTACATTCAACTCAGGAAGTCATCATATTCAACTTCCTGGAAAAGAACAACAGAATGCTGCATAATGTCATGTGAACATAGCGTCACCCAAGAATATACAGTAAATATTCACTTTTAAGCAAATAAAAAAAACATCCTGTTTAGCAATCGTTTGCAGAGACAAGTGAGTAAAACATGGTAATGGATATTTCCTGTTGCTACTGTACACCTTCAAAAAGTATAACATCATTTATCTTTCGTAATTTGTTGCTTTGTTGAGAAATAAACACCAGCACAGCTAACGGCAGACATTTTGTTTTTTAGATATGGAATTCCTTTATAATTGGAAGTCTGAGATATTGATATACTGTACAGCTTTGATGGAACACAGCACAAGTAAAGACTTGTTAACTAATAACAGCCCATCCAACCAATCGTGCTGTTAGCTAATTTGTGTACCTGCTAATCATGCTCAACTTACATTTTTTGGAGTCTTATAGAAATCATTTACATGAATTGTTTTGCTTTTCAAAGGGCACATGAAAATTCAGATCAGAAGTTTTCATAGTTGTAACAATGCGAATGCTATACATGTTGAATAATGTCACTTTAAAACATGGGTTCTCATCTCTGGCCATTGAGATCCACATTCCTGCACAGTTTAGATTCAACCCTAATCAAACACACCTGAACAAGCCAATCCGAAATGGCCCCTAAACCCTCATTCACATTCACTACTTGAAGGAGTGAATGGAAACGAGTGAATTCGGACAGACGTTGAGTGAACCTTGGGTGTACAATCGTTATTGAGGTGCAATGTGGGGCAGAAAGAGTGCACTTGATAACGTCCACTAGGGTTTCGGACACCACTACAAATGGCTGTTCCCTCAAATAATGCCCTATTTGAGGGTATTGGAGGCGATTTCGGATTCAGCCAGAGATTGTCTTATTATTGGGAGATGCAAAGCCGAGGTCTGTGGCTCTTACCATTGGAAAAAGCATAACGGCTAACTTGAATCACATGAGGCACGTCAGCCTGTGATATAATGGCAGTGACAACAGTGGCCAGCGTTCAGAGTTTTATGACACTCAGTTACAGTTTACTGATACTCAGTTCCCCTTCGAGGGAACTCGCACTGCGTCATCGTGTGATGACACTCTGGGAACGCCCTCAGCGTTACGCATCTGAAGTATGAATGAAATCAAGCCAATCTGATTGGTGGTGCGTCATGACGTAGTAGATGACGGCATACCCGGAAGATACAAAGGGACGCTGATGCAAACACACGGCAGCTTTTTGCTCTTCAGCTGAAGCGCTCTGTGTTTTTGTCTAAAAATCTGTCTATTTGGTGTTGTTTGTCTACCAACGTTGAAAGTGATGGACCAGTTTAAGAGATGTGTGCCTCCGTGTCCGCGTTTCATTTCGGGCACGGACACACATCTTATGTGTGTGCAATGCCTGGGCGTGCAGCATGCTAGAGCGGCTCTCGAGGGAGCCGCTTGTAGCGAGTGTGATCAGCTGCCGCTCAGGGTGTTGCGCTCACGGCTGGCCGTGTTCGATGAGACCGGCCAAGCCCGCGATCCCCAGGGATCTGGGCCCGCCGCTGCCGAGGCACGGCGGCGCCGCAGATCATGGGGATCGCAACGGGACCTCGCGACGGGATATGGGACTGCTGAGGCACTTTCCCTATCCTCGTCCGAGGATTCCGATGTTCTCCCGCCCCGTGCGGAAGCCCGCGATGCGGCTTCTTCCCGCGAGGCGGAGAACCCGATGCTTCAGCTGTCCGGCTCCGAGGAGTCGGATGGGCGGAGCATCGAGGCGGGTGACGTGGAAGCTCAGCCATCGCGTCACGCACCCGCTCAGGAGGAGCTAGTGGAGGTTTTGACCCGCGCTGTGGCCAAATTAAGCATTGAATGGCCACAGGAAGAGCCTGAAATCCAGCCACCCAGTAAGCTGGATGAAAGGTTCTTCAAGCGTGGGTCTCAACCTCCACGCCGGGGCCTGCCATTTTTTCAGGATCTGCACAATGAGTTGTGTAGATCCTGGGAAAAACCCTACTCGGCCAGACTTTCCACCCCTCAAGCACTCGAATTTGGGAATGTGCTGGGGGCGGCCGAGCGGGGTTATGGGACGCTGCCTCGGGTGGAGGATGCTCTCGCGAGCTACCTCTCTCCCGAGGCCGCTAAGTCCCTCAAGGCCCCGGTGCTACCCACCAAGCCATGCCGGGACACTTCGGCGCTGGTGGGTAGGGCTTACATGGCGGCTGGGCGGGCTGGTAGTTGTCTGCACACTATGGCGGTGTTGCAGGCCTATCAGGCCGACCTCCTCAAGGAGCTGGATGAGGGGGAGGGTCCGTCTCCGGACGACATCCTAGAGCTGCGGAAGGCCACCGATTTGTCTCTCCGGATCACCAAGGAGACGGCCCGCAACATCGGCCGCTCCATGGCTGGTCTGGTGGTCGCGGAGAGACATCTCTGGCTAAACCTGTCGGGGATGAGAGAGAGAGAGAAACATTTTCTCCTCGATTCCCCGATTTCGCCTTCTGGCCTCTTCGGCGGCGCGGTTAACACCGTTGTCGAGAGGTTCCAGGAGGTGAAAAAACAGGCGGCGGCCTTCCAGCAGTACCTCCCTCGCCGTTCTGGCTCCTCGGGGAAGGCTGTCCAGCAAGGGCAGCCTCAGCCGTCAGGTAGCTCCTCCTCGCACCGACAGGTGCAAAAGGAGAGCGTCGCTTCTCGCGCCCCTCCTGAGGGAGCTTGGCAAAAGAGGCGGCGCTCTCGTGGTAAGCCTTCGGAGCCTAGGGTCGATCTGAGGACCGTCCTTCAGGCGAAGAAGGCTGCCTCAAAGCGGTCCTAGCTGCGGCTGGACCGCTGAGAGCTGTCCCCCCCGGGGTGGAGCGACCGAGGTCGTTTTCCCCCCGGAGCTCTCGGGAGATCAGTGTTGGGATCCTGCCGTCCATGACGCTTCAGGCCTCACTGGTTTCCCGCGCGCGCTCACTGCCTTCGTCACCTCCGAAAGGACTTGCGACCGGCCAGCGAGCGTGTGCACCCATAGAGCTCCGTTCTCGGCTTCTCCCTGCCGGTCAGCCGCTTCAGGGGGTCGAGAACGAGTCTCATTTAACACCCGAGACCAGCCTCGAGAGGCTGGTTCCCTTAGTAGATTATCTCGGCGCGTGGTCTCGCCTTCCGAGTGTGTCTACTTGGGTCCTGCGGACTGTAGAACGGGGTTACAGGCTTCAGTTCGGTTCCCCTCCCCCGAAGTTTCAGGGAGTGGTCCAGACTGTGGTCGGCCCCGAGCAGGTTCGGGTTATGGAACAGGAAGTACGAGCCCTGTTAGCCAAGGAAGCCATAGAGCGGGTTCCTCTGGCAGACAGGGAGTCCGGGTTCTACAGCCGGTACTTCATTGTTCCCAAGAAGGATGGGGGGTTGCGTCCAATAATAGATCTCAGGCTCTTGAATCGGTCTCTGAGGAGATACAGGTTCAAGATGCTCACAATTCCAGCCATCGTGAGTCAGATCCAGTCCGAGGACTGGTTTGTCACGATAGATCTAAAGGACGCATACTTCCATATTTCCATCCTTCAATGTCACAGGAAGTTCCTGAGGTTCGCTTTCGGGGGCGAAGCGTACCAATATCGGGTTCTTCCCTTCGGCCTGGCACTCTCCCCTCGCACCTTTACGAAGTGTATGGATGCAGCACTGGCTCCTCTGAGACTCCAGGGCATCCGTATACTCAATTACATCGACGACTGGCTCATTTTGGCCAGGTCGCGCGAGATGGCAGTTCGGCATCGAGATGTCGTTCTGGCCCATATAAGGTGCTTGGGGCTGAGACTCAACACGAAGAAGAGCGTGTTGACGCCCTCCCAGCGGACTACGTTCCTGGGAGTCGTATGGGACTCCACGTCGATGCAGGCTCAGTTGTCCCCCGCGCGCGTGGAGTCCATACTGGCGATGGTCTCAAGAGTGAAGCCAGGCCGCAGCCTCACTGTGAAGCAGTTTCAGAGACTGCTGGGACTCATGGCAGCAGCAGCCAACGTGATACCTTTTGGCCTGCTGCACATGAGACCCCTACAGTGGTGGCTGAGGGCCAAGGGGTTTTCCCCGAGGGGAAATCCGTTTCGTATGATCAGGGTAACGCGCAAATGCCTTCGTTCCCTCGTCATATGGCGGAAACCTTGGTTCCTGTCCCAGGGGCCAGTGTTGGGAGCGTCATGTTGCCGGAGAGCCGTTTCAACAGACGCCTCCCTCACTGGCTGGGGCGCGGTCATGGACGGCCGCTTTGCGAGAGGTCTGTGGGAGACCCGGCATTCTTCATGGCACATCAACTGCCTGGAGATGCTGGCGGTCTACAAAGCTCTCAGGAGCTTTTACCCGGACCTCCGCGGCCACCATGTCCTGATACGCTAGGACAACACTTCAGTTGTCGCGTATCTCAACCACCAGGGGGGTTTGAGGTCGCGCCCTCTGTGCAGACTGGCGCATCAAATCCTCCTGTGGTCCCAGGGGAAATTATCGTCTCTCAGAGCGATGTATATCCCCGGGGACCAGAATCAGGGAGCAGACGTCCTGTCGAGGCAGGGGCTGAGGCCCGGGGAATGGCGGCTCCACCCGGAGGTGGTGGAGACCATGTGCGAGAGGTTTGGCCCAGTGGAAGTGGACCTGTTCGCGTCTCGAGAGACGTCCCACTGTCCACTGTGGTTCTCTCTCAAGGATCCGGCCCCGTTAGGGCTGGACGCCATGGTGCAGACGTGGCCGAGGCTCAGTCTGTACGCTTTTCCCCCGATCGCTCTGCTCCCGGGAGTTCTGGAGCGGGTCCGCCGGGAGGGCATCAGCCTACTCTTAGTAGCACCCCGGTGGCCCACTCGAGCATGGTTCTCGGACATTATAGCTCTGCTAGACGGCTCTCCATGGCAGATCCCTCTGAGGAGGGATCTGCTCTCGCAGGCAGGGGGCACAATATTTCACCCCCGGCCGGAGTTATGGAGCCTCTGGGTCTGGCCCCTGAGGGGGCTCAGTACCTAGAGGCGGGCCTGTCAGCAGAGGTAGTCGAGACCTTGCTCAGCTCTAGAGCTCCCTCAACCAGGAGGCTGTACAACCTCAAGTGGAACGTCTTTTCCACTTGGTGTAGAGAGCGTGAGGTGGACCCAGTTAACTGCCCAGTGGCTTCAGTGCTGGAGTTCCTCCAAGATCGCTTCTCTTATGGTCTTACCCCGTCCACCCTGAAGGTGTACGTGGCTGCCCTTGGGGCTTTCCACGCACCTCTAGGTGATGGACCCTTGGGGAAGCACCCTCTGGTTGTACAGTTCCTCCGTGGGGCCCGGAGGATGAGGCCGGCGGCTCATTCCAGGGTCCCGACCTGGGACCTGGCGGTGGTACTTGAAGGGCTGGCCGAGGCCCCCTTCGAGCCACTGGAGCAGGCTGAGCCGAAGAGCCTGACCCTCAAGGTGGCCTTTCTCCTTGCCATTACCTCGCTCAAGAGGGTGGGAGATCTCCAGGCCTTGGCGGTTACGCCAACTTGCCTGGAGTTTGCCCCTGGCGGGGTTAAGGCCATCTTGCACCCTAGACCGGGGTATATACCCAAGGTGCCATCGCAGGTGGTTCGGTCTTTGGTTCTTCAGGCTTTCCATCCTCCTCCCCACCTGACGGCGGAAGAGGGGAGACTTCACCTGCTCTGTCCCGTCAGAGCACTTAAGATCTACCTGGAGAAGTCTTCCCAATGGAGAAGGTCAGATCAATTGTTGGTGTGCTTTGGCTCACCCAAGAGAGGGCTGCCTGCGTCTACTCAGACGATCAGTAACTGGATCGTCCAGGCTATAGCCACAGCTTATAGGGTGCGCAATCTGCCTTCACCCATGGCTGTGAGGGCTCATTCCACCAGGAGCATGGCCTCCTCGGTGGCCCTCCTCTCTGGTGCCTCGCTTCAAGAGGTTTGCGAGGCGGCCGGGTGGGCCACTCCGCACACCTTCATTCGTTTTTATAGTCTGCACCTTCCGGCGACGCCTGGTGCTAGAGTGCTTGCGTCTTAAGTGTGCCTGGTCTTCAGCTTCACACTAAGACGTGGGTGATGTCGGTGTGGCATAGTGGGTATTAACGTTCCCAGAGTGTCATCACACGATGACGCAGTGCGAGTTCCCTCGAAGGGGAACGTCTCGGGTTATGTATATAACCCTTGTTCCCCGAGAAGGGAACGAGACACTGCGTCTCGTCGCCACACCCATCACGGTCAGAGCGCTCGCTTCATCGCGGTAAAGCTGCCGTGTGTTTGCATCAGCGTCCCTTTGTATCTTCCGGGTATGCCGTCATCTACTACGTCATGACGCACCACCAATCAGATTGGCTTGATTTCATTCATACTTCAGATGCGTAACGCTGAGGGCGTTCCCAGAGTGTCATCACACGATGACGCAGTGTCTCGTTCCCTTCTCGGGGAACAAGGGTTATATACATAACCCGAGACGTTTCTTGTGGATTAGCGATGTTCTATATTTGGTGTTATATCTCTAGTAAACATAAAGTAGGACTGCAGTGTTTGTGTAATGTGCTTTACTGAGCAGTAAAAAGAGCGTGAATTGAAAAATGTATTAAAAAACTGCTTATTGGGCATACATAGCAGTGATACTAGTCACTAAAATGTAATTGTAATTGAATTGTTGAAATTTGGAAGCCATGGAAAGAAGACATTTATTTATTAAAATTAGTTTACCTCATTGCAGTCATAAATCATTACAATTCAAGTCTAATTCATTTGTTGAAACCTGGAAGCCAAAGAGAGAACACATTCTTTTATTTATTTTTTAATTAAACAACAATTTAATACAATATTTATAATTAAATGATTAATTTTCTCTTTATTCTTTAAAATGCATTATATCAGCATCATAGTGCATGGCAGTCATAATCATTCAAGTCCTATTATAACTGGTAAAATGATATGGATTCATAAGCATGGCGCTAGTTTTCATTGTTATACTTCACACCCTGAAGAAACGTACCAATTCACAAGATTAAGGGAATGCATAGCTGATATAAAAAATTGGATGACCAGTAATTTCCTGCAACTCAATTGAGAAAAAACAGATTTTTTTATTATTGGACAAAAAAGCTCCACAAGTAGTAACCTAGAATACTGTCTAACACTTGATGGCTGCTCTGTCAAGTCCTCGTCGTCAGTGAGGAACCTGGGTGTGCTCTTTGATACCAATCTTTCGTTAGAAAGCCACGTTTCTAGCATCTGTAAAACTGCATTCTACCATCTTAAAAATATATCTAAATTACGGCACATGCTCTCAATGCAAAATGCTGAACAGTTAGTTCATGCGTTCATGACCTCAAGGTTAGATTATTGTAATGCTCTACTGGGTGGTTGCCCTGCTCGCTTAATAAATAAACTCCAGCTGGTCCAAAACGCAGCAGCTCGAGTACTTACTAGAACCAGGAAGTATGACCATATTAGCCCAGTTCTGTCAACACTGCACTGGCTGCCTATTAAACATCGCATACATTTTAAAATCTTGCTTATTACTTACAAAGCACTAAATGGTTTAGCTCCCCAATACTTGAACAAGCTCTTAACATATTATACTCCATCACGTCTACTGCGCTCTCTAAACTCTGGCCAGTTGATAATACAGAGAATATCCAAATCAACTGCAGGTGGTCGATCCTTTTCCTATTTAGCTCCTAAACTCTAGAACAGTCTTCCTAACATTGTACGGGAAGCAGACACGCTCTGTCAGTTTAAATCTAGACTAAAAACACATCTCCTTACTTTGGCATACACATAGAACATCATTAATTTATATTATTCAAATCAGTTAAATGATTGTTAGGCTGCATTAGCTAGGTCAGCCGGATCCGGGAACACTTCCCATAACACCTGATGTACTCGTTACATCATCAGAAGAATGGCATCTACACTAATGTCAGTCTCTCTGTTTATCCCGAGGTTTACTGTAGTTTGCCGGATCTGGGCATAATCCAGATCAGATCTGCACCTAGACACAACCAATACATCCCTGAAGTGTCTGCAGAGACCGTGTCAACTAGATTCTCCCCTGTGAAGGCCTCATCCAAACGACATCCAGTGACACTGATCCTCAACAAACACGTCTCTGGAGTGATGACTCCGATCTTCAATCAGATGGAACTGGACAAATACTCTGAATGTTCTGATCTAATTTGACTTCTGACCTGTAGTGTTGCCTGAATCATAATCATACACTTTTCGTTGGCCAGAGCAGAACTGGACTGAGCCTGGTTTCTCCCAAGGTTTTTTTCTCCATTCTGTCACCTTTTGAAGTTTTAGTTCCTTGCCATCGTCGCCTCTGTCACCTTTGGCTTTTGGCTTGCTTAGTTGGGGACACAAAATATTCAACTATATTACTGATCCGCCCGCATTGACACTATATGATTATTGAACTGAGCTGGAAGATGACATCACTGTTTTCTCCAGAGCGGCTGTACAGCTGTTGCAAAATTCTGTTGCATTATTTTCCTGTTTAACCCTGTGAAGCTGCTTTGAAACAATCAGCATTGTAAAAAGTGCTATATAAATAAAGGTGACTTGACTTAAAACCTGAAAGCCAAAGAAAGAAAATATTGATATGGTTTATTTTCTTTAGACAATATATCACTCGATATTACACAACGCCTATTATTAAATACTACTACACATTTGCTGGTGGTAATGCCATAAATGAGTCCTACTTGTTGTGACATTGCTTACTCTGCCTTCTCTTTAAAAAAATCGACATATAGTTCCCAACGGAAGTTTTGCATAGTGTAAAACGTTGAAGACTAGTGAACAGTTTGTCAATTAATCAAATGATAAGCTATTTTCTCACAAAAGCTGTTTATTCAGTCTAGTGAAGCCTGTCCTTACGTACCGCCTAAGCCGGAGCATTAGCTTTAGTCGTTATGGTTTTTTGGCTAAAGGTTGCAGGCTTGCCTTCCAGTGGCTTTGCAACAGGCTTTGGAGCTAAATTCTGGAGAAAAGTGGATCTCAAGGGCAAAAGTTGAGAACACCTGCTTAAAAAGAAAACTTACGTTTGACCACCAGCCGTCCGACCACTTTGGCATTTCCGAAGCTGTTCCACACCTCACACACATAACTGCCTCCGTCACTGGGTCTTGTGGCCTCGATGAGAAGGCCCGATACACTCTGGTGGTAGCGGCTGTCTGATTCTAAGGGGCTGTTGTCTCTTAGCCAGCGATACCTGGGTGGGGGGTGACCGGACGCTTTACATGGGAGCTCCACCCGGTGTCCCACCATAACCTCCCTCCGTTCAAACCCATCCAGAATCACAGGAGCGGAGTCCACAGGTTCTAAAAGAGAGTGAGAGAAAATACATTTTCTTATATAGCAGTGGGAAATGAGGTCTACGTCTACCCATTCATCCCATATGCTCTATTGCAATTACTACAATCTGATCTTTTTTCTCTCACATGTATGGAAACATGTGAAACATGGAAATAAACTACAAAAAATCTAATTTATGGCAGTCAGAAGAGAGAAAAAATGTCACATTTATAGTTGCTGTATTAGAAACTCAATTGCAGCAATGCTAGTTGATGTTAGTTGATGACTGTTGGTTGATCATTTTGTAATTTAATGAAGTTGTAACATACACAGTAAAGTGTTATAAATGTATTTTATTTCAACTGTTGCGGAAATGCGTCATCACAGTCTGTGAAAAGGTTTCATACAAAGTATATTTACATGAGATGTTTTAGCAGTCCTCTGGTCTTAAAGGTCCACTGAAGTGCCTTGAAACATATCGAATAGCTCCTCCCCTTTTTTTAAATAGCCAATAGCATTATGTTTACAACTTCATTCGGCCCGATGGAAAGCATATTTACACTCTCTGAATATTTCCCAATCCCCATTATAGTGCTCTTTGTGCCATTCACCATGTAGAAAATAGTAAATGTGTGAATAAGTAACCACACGATTTCAGCTGCAGCTTCAGCATCTATTCATAATGTAGGGGGCGGGGCTTCAGATTGATTTTGATGTCATCAAAATCATTGATCCTTATTGGCAGAAGTGAGAGACTGTACGTTTTTAATGCTTTTATCTTCTAAATGCAAATCTTGTCATTGTTTTGGAGCACACTAGCATATAGATAACAGTAAGGTTAACATATTCATACTAAAAGTTTCAAGTTTGATTTCATGGGGACTTTAAAAGGACATTATAGCCACTAGTAAAGGACTCGGGACTGTGCTCGTTCTTGTGGTGCCATCTGCCAATCAGCCTTCTCATGACATCATTTTCCAGTGGTTCCAGAGTAATTCGTCCCATCTTTTATGGCTCAGGTTATTCAAAACAACCTGGCTTTAGATCTGAGTAAGCTGCCATGATCAAATTGTGAATTTAAAATTGTGTACTTCTCAGTCAGCCAAGTAAATACTACTGAGATGAATGAGACAAAGACAAAGAGTAAAGGAGAGGTTGATCATGTAACAGCAGCGGTGATTAGGTGAGAGCCAGTGATCACGCGCCTCTCCTTTTTCACAGTTGTTTCATGCGAGACTCATGCAACAGTATCCAACTTCAGAGCAGTTTCACAGCAGTTTCAGGGTAGCAGTGCCATGCAGGCCAGTATTCTCAAGCCAGGAGTTAGGGTGGAGACTATAGCCTCATTAATGTTAGGGTTAGGGAGGTGTGGTTAGGCATTTGCTAAGGTGAAGCTTACCCAGAAGGCACAGGATGTAGACTCCAACGTCAGTCAGACGTGAAAATTAAAGCGCCTAAATTCAACGTTTGTTTGACGTCAAGCTCCATCATTGGGCAGACGTCGAATTTTGGTTGTAATAAACACCAAAAAAATAATAATCAACGTAAAAAAAGTTGAAATGCATGGCAGTTCACTTATTACTAGCCAGATTGACTTACAGTCATTATCAGAATTACAGTAACAGAGATTTAAATGTTTGGTTGAAAATGTTTCGTTTGAAGTCACCATTATGGTGATTAGTGTTTTCTTAACTTGTCCAGTTTGACTATTGACTTTCTAACATTGTTTTTTCTCTTGCTGCTGTAACTGTGTTTGTTATGGCAGAGCAGAGCAGCAAAATAATTGTGTTCAGATGATATTGGCTACTTGATAAGGATCTAATCTGAGGGATTGTGCACCAAAAAGTTTTAAAAACACACAGAGACATTAAAGAAACAGTGTATGTACATGTACTCAATAACGGTGACATGCTTCATGCCGCAGTGCATTCTGGGTGCATCATACAAAACTAATCTATGGCTCCCAGAATGCATTGTGGCATTAAGCATGTCACCATTGTTGAGATTATGCTGATTATTAATGTCTGAGTCTAATAGATCCTGATCAAATTGTTTAGTGGACAATGTAGAATTACAGACTTGCTATAATTGATAAAACAAAATGATTGCGTATCAAAAGATTAGATTCTGGATGATGATTATGTAGACAATATCATCTGATTACATTTTCTCTCGCTTTTCTTGCCATAACAAATACGGTTACAGCAGCCAGAGAAAAAAACAAATGTTAAAAAGTCAAGTCAAACAACCCAACTAAAGCAAACACTGATCACCATAATGGTGACTTCAAACCAAACTATTATTTTTTTAACAAAACATCAACAACAAAACCTCAATAAGAACTTCTGTAATCGTCTGACAGAAATAAAGTCAATCTGGTTAGTAATAAGTGAAGCTGGTAATGCTGTTTGTGGAGTTGTTTAATACTCTTCTGCTGAGATCTTCAGAGATGCAATGTGCAGACATGCATTTCGTCTTTTTTTTGCAGTGTGATGATTATTCCAACCAAAATTCAATGTCTTTTGACACAACGTTGGGTTTAGACGTCAACCCGACATTTTCAAAATTCCTGATGTAAAAAACACATTGACGTACTGTGCTTGCTGGGTATAGGTGTAGAAAAGTTAGGGTTAGTGGTGGGGGCAGGTTAGGCAATCGTCAGCTCAGGTCTAAGACTGCTGGCCTTGCACTGCTGTCCTGAAACTGCTGTCACATATGCCTCTGAGGCTCTGCAATTGCAATGGCAACTCATGAGCAGTCTGGCTGCAGGGCATCGATTAAATGGGGAGGGTGGCGCTGTCACGAGCGTAAGGCGGTCACTCCACAAATCATACCTGTTGCTTTTTTGTTATTTGACTTTTTTCCCCACAAGTTATACTGCTTTATTAATCCATTTAGTGAAAATATAAATATCAAGGCTTGTGAAATCCATAAGTGCCGCTGCAATGTTTTCTCTGTCTGCTTGATTCTAACAGTCTCTCAGTAACAGTAGCAATTGATAAAGAAGTTGACATTTTACACATGAGTTTAATCAATCAAAAAGGAAATGGAATATTAACGTTGTTGCTGTTTAATTACAATGGCAAATCCATCGTGAGGGACAAAATAAACCGTAGAGTAAACTCTAAATCCATGTTTTGTTAATCTGTGTTTAATATTAAGTGGTGCATCACACCTAGATCAACAAATCCTTGATTAGCTCTAAACTTTGCCTAATTCAATCTTTATCGGTGCAACCCACCCATTAAGTCTTGTTTTCTGGAAGAAAAAAAATTATGTTTAGGATAAGAACAAAAATATCTAAATATTGAAAAGGGGGGAAAAAAAAGAATTCTTACCCATTGGCATATTTTTTCTTGTTTTAAACATAAACTTCATATTTTGATACAAATGTGATATTGATTAAAGAATTTATACAGTATTGGAAACAAGACAAAAATAATAAGAACATAATTTTTGATAATGTTATATTATAAAGTATTATATAAATATGTGATTTGGTATAAATTCATACAATCTGACTCGTATAAAAGCAAATGTTTTGAAGGTATAGAGTCACTATTAGGGCCACCCTTAACCAATCCGCTAAAGCTAAACCTCGGGAGCGAGCAGATTTTACAAAAACATACGAGTGAGATCTCACAAATTCAAAGAAATTTTCAAGCAATTCAGCAAAGGTTAAAATAGAGTGCACTGGGTTGCCAAAATTCCTGTATATTAAGCATCAAACATGTTTTAATTGGCTGACTGTGACATTAGCAGCATGTTTGCTTCTAGTTACAGAAAGATAAAGTATTTGTTGACTCAAGTTTTCATCATGTGACTCTGTGCCCTTTAACTATGACCAGGGCTTGACATTAACTTCTTTGCTCACCAGTCACTGTGGCTAGTGGTTTTCCAAAGTTACTAGCCACTCAGCATTTTCACTGGCCACAATTTTGACATTGATACCATGGGGAAAACTGCCATATAGATCTTTTTAATATTATCTCATAATTTGGCAGCAGGTTTATTAGGCTGCTGTCAATTTAAGATTTGACACACTGATCCATTATACTGTCACACATGCGTTTTCTTTCTCAACTGTTTACTTTCACTTAAAACATATCTGACTGTGTTTACGTGCCAAGAATCCTTGCCAAGACTGGCATTTTGACATTATTTTGTGTGTATTTGACTGTTTAAGTGCAATAAGCAGTGAAAAAGAGCTACATTTAGTATTGGGAGGTGGCTTTATGTGCACAAAAAATCTGTGGGAATGATTACAATTATGCACAATACGCACAATCCCACACCCTGTAACAGCAACAATATTCATCCAGAGCAAATGAAACGAGTGAGTGAAGGGAGGCGGGTTTGTGTGTAACTCGCTGTCGGAGAGCGAAAGAGAACAGCTATGTATCGTGTGTCTATTCAGTGGAAATAAGTATTTGAAGTGTTTCAGATATTTCAGTATCAATATGTATTGAAAAATCTATATTTTTGGCAGCACTACATTACTCTTAGTATATTATTTGATAGGCTTTTTTAACCTCTTAAACTCTGCAGACCCTGATCAGGGTCTGGAATGACATCATCAAGTATATACTTTAAATTTTTCATGTCTGTGGAGGAGCTCTGTCTGCTTTCTGGAGATATGCATAACTCTGGCATTTGTTTTACATAAAGTAACTTATTTACACTAAATTACTCTGTACCATTTCAGCCTGGATTTGGCCTACCCAAATTGAAAAGCTTCCCATACCCACATACAGTGGTCTGAAATTTTACAAGAAACACTTTGAAGTTACATAAAACACTGCTAAAAGTGATAAACATGTAAGTATATGTTGTCTGAGCAGTAATTCGTTTCCACTAGATTCAAGAAAATACTGGAAAAAAGAATTTTGTCTGTATCATGTATGCAAGATTTATTCAAATGCATCTGAATGGAGGAATATTACCTTTTTTATGTAATAAAATAGATGACACGTGATTTTTTGACCAAATCATGAAGCCCTGGAAGCCCATGAATCTACTGATTTATGAGAAGCCGTGTCAGCAACACAAAGGCCTCCTACCTGATAAAAGCAGTCGGGCACTGTTGCTCTGTCTGGTCTCCCCTGTGTACCGGTGTCGCGTGGTACAGCGATAAATATTCACTGCGTCCTCTGACTGCACATCCAGAATATACAAGGCCCCCGTGGATGTAATAAGATATCTTGATCCTGGAGGAAAAAAAGAGCAAAAGATTGTGGTTAGACTTGCTATAACCCCAATTAAAGTCATAAATGGTATTTTACTCTAAATATTCCATCAAAAACAAATGTATGTAAAACATTCATTGCTTTCATAAGATAAGAGAATCCGCACGTGATGTCTCTTTGAAGCCAGCGCTGGCAGACCTGAGGGAGCGCAGTATTGAACTATCGGACGTGACTGTTTTGCAACCGAGCTGATCGCTCAGTCAGTCGCCCAGAGCGTGAAACAGAAAAGCTTTCAACAACTGCAGCCATTCTTACAGTTCACACAGACACGATCAGAGAAGCGGTGCAATTATGACGGTTAGTTCTTGAAATCTCATTCATTTATTTTCAGGATTATTTTGCTTACAGTCAAATGACTGTGTAAATGGACACAAATGACTGTGATGTTGATGCGTACGAGATGAGAAATGGATCTTGTGGTGCACCGGGGTTGAAAAGAGAGAGAGACAGACAGACAGAAAAGGAGAAATAGAGAGTCTGCAGTTATAGCAAGCATTGACCTAGTTAGAAATGAGAGTCCAGGATTTGATACCCTAGAGGGGGTTATAGCTCCTAGTTTACATGCAGTCGTCTGAGACCTGCTACCAGCAGTGCAAATGGAAAACTGGGAAAATGCATCTGTGCACTGTTGTTTTGAAAAGGTTAAAATTAGAAAGGAAATTTAAGCATGATTCTTAGATCAGCTGAGCTGTGTTGTGGGACTGAGAATCATATGATTTCACAGCTATTTCATGGTGTGTTTTGTG
Organism: Romanogobio albipinnatus; assembly: GCA_023566225.1. Lineage (NCBI taxonomy): Eukaryota > Metazoa > Chordata > Actinopteri > Cypriniformes > Gobionidae > Romanogobio > Romanogobio albipinnatus. Next base: position 54,238,236 of record CM042247.1, read on the forward strand.
AGTGGGCCCTGTTTCTGTCAGCAATGATTATATGCCTAACACATATGAGAGCTTGCACGCTTTCAAATTCAAGAAAGACATTTGTATCTGGCAGTAACTAAATGTTTAGAGACATAATAACCGCCATAAACATTAGGGGTGGAACGGATTGTGCGATTTGTGGATTAAATGCAAAGTTTAACTATCAACGAGTGAAAGTTTATCATTTGCACGTGTTTTGTATGGCCAATTTCCACATTCAAACAATTTGAAACCATTCTAGCACAAGAAGAGGTGAAAGAGAACTGTCATGATCAGACTTAAATGATCTGTGCGCACAGCCGAACACACAGAGAGGCGTGTTTCAGCCAGCACGCGAAGATCGAATTGATTCCTCTTTCATGTCTCCTTGAAGCCTGACAAGCCAGACCCACATCAAGATGTTGGGTCTGGGAACACACCATTGGCAGGGCTCAATCCGAGGGGCGGGATAAACGGTTGTCTTTCAAATTCCCTCTGCACGCAATAGGATAGCGCTACAACCAATCAGAGCAATGAAGAAGGTGAAGCGTCGCGAGTTGATAGATTAAACTTTCGCCATATCCGGTCGGCAAAACTCCGAACACATCTTCCTTTCTTAAGAATGACTTCAGTGCCGTTCTTTGTTCTTTTCTCAAAGAAAAGCTCAACTCCAAGTCTTCCAGAATCGCGGCCAAAGCCGTTTGGAAAGACCGCTGATCGCCAGCTTCTTTGTTTACAAGTAGCACGTGGAACCGCCGCAACTCTCCCGTCATTATGTTAAGCCCACCCACCGACTCTATACACGATGTGATTGGCCTGACCAGAGTTTGGTTTTTCCAGCTCGCAAGCCAAAGGAGAGTTGCTAGACGACCCTGGCTACAAATAATATTTGCTGCCGCTAGGCTAGTCTCCTTGTGCAAGAATGGACACATATACAAAAAAGGCTGTCAAAATACCCATCTCGCCAAGTATACTCATATTACAGTCGGTTTTATGTCTGAATGAAAACAAAATCAGATGTGTGTCAGTATATCTGTGCATTCGCTCTTAAAGCGACAGCAGCCTATAAATACCTGTTAATCAACCAGCAAAACATTTACATTTAATTATTACATTTCTGTGCTTGAATACAATTGTTAGACCGTGCTTTATTTGTAACTGTTTTATATTCTATTTATCTATGCTTGTAATTAGTGTATTTGTTTTTATTTACTGTTCACTTGTACAGTAGTTTTTTTATGTGGGATTGAAGTACTTAAAGGAGCTGTATGTAAGTTTTTCACTTTACTAAAGCATAAAAATACCATAATATGCTTGCAGATATGCAGGAAACATGCTAAATTCACAAAACAATGCTACAGCCAGTTATTTTACTTTGAAATGTGCATTCCGTGTCGGAATGTCTGTTTTTGTTTTGGTCTGTGCGAAACCGCCAATTTACGCCAATCGACCCCCTGGGTTTCCAGTTGGCGGAAAACACAGCGTATAGCTGCCATGGAAGACAGCAAACAAACTGTGTCAGAGATCGCAGATTCTACCCGACCTAAAAAGCCTCAGCATCCATCTAAAAATCTCTATGAACGAGATCATATTAAAACGCGGATAAATCAACTCGCAGTGTGGATTTCATTGTCAATTGGCTCACTCCTGTTTCATGTCCTCAAGCTGGCAACCCGCGTGAGCGTCGAGTCTGAGGAGGAGGGGGCGGGGGAACAACTCTCTCCAATGTTTTGAATTTGGACTGCAGTACCCATTTCAACCTCAATCCTGCATACCGCACCTTTAAAGTGTGCTCGGAGTAATAAATGGAAAGCAATGTTACAACCTAAAGGAAATTATTTAAAGTGAAATTCGAATTGAAACTACCGGAGTAAAGATAAAGGATCTAGAGGAGCGCACAATCCGCACATCATCATCTTTTTTCATTTTATTTTAGAAGCGTAATGCATCGAAAAGACCTACATTTTGCAGGCAAAATATTAGGTATTTACATTATTACAAAATAATGAAAATGTATTTTTTTCTATTTGTGATTCCTGAAATTCCCTGCCCCCTCACTGTAAAAAATAAATACATAAATAAATGTTGGTTTAACTTAAGAAGTATGTAACCTTTTTGCCTTCAAATTTCAAATTAATTGAAAAGAAAAAAAAGAGTTAATACAAAGAGAAAACAAACACATTTTTGGGGGGTTTCAATGTACTAAAAACATTTAAGGTAAACGGGTTACTTACTTTTTTAAGTTCAACCAACACATCATGTTTTATTATGCATGTTGTCAAATGTTGTATTGCTTTCATATAGTGCCAATTACAGTGCATTCAGCCAGTGTTTTATTGACCAAAAGAATTGACCAAATAACGACATATTTAACTTTAATGTCGTCTGCCGACGCTCCACGTGGGTGACAGAAGGCTGGACAACATGTTCCCAGCTAATCAATGTTAAATCCAGGATCCAGACTGCCTGTTCCTCAGGGGATGAGAGCACTAATCAGGGATGATTAAGGTCAGAGTTCCTGGTTAACCCTGGACCTGGATTTCTCAACCCGTTCACCACACCCTCCTGCCATACTGGGACGCATCGAGCAGTGCCAGGAGGACATTTCAGGGCTAAATGGGTACATCACACAAAACCTATAAAGAGCATGTCAATCTTTTATGGCAAGATATTTTGCATAAAGAAAATGTTTAAACAAACACAGTTTTATCTACTGATTTCTTTCACGAATCCTTTGTCTTTCATTCTTTTTGCTCTTTGCTCTTTTTCCAGCGCTCCTCTCCAATTCTTAGCATGAATAATTAATTTGTAGCGCAGCCCCAGTAGTGCACCAAGACACAACACTATAACCTTTTCCACTTTACAACCATCTCCAAAATTTGTCGAAAATGACACTGGAAAATACTCAAGATGTTCAGGGTGCATAAATTAAGTTGAAACTCGGGCCCTGCGATGCATCTGTTCCATGACTCCCCTGCACGCTCTTGTGTCACTCAAGCAAACTGACAGCCTCTCACATTTCCTCCATAAATTATTTAATTTTGTTGCAAACCATCCCAAAAAATGACCGGCAGTCACAGAAATGATTCATCTATATTTCAAAAGGATAAATACATTGTGCATGATGTGCCGTATGAAATAATCATGCATCTGGAGTGAGGCTGATGCTGCGTTCTCTGTGCATGATTTACTGTGGATTCTGGGTTAGTCGACATGAAAATAAGTGTGCTTTTTTAATTCAGGATGATTTTAATTGAATCCCTTAATATTTCTTCTGCAATATATCAGAATAATCACAATATATGACTATTAATTGAATACTGACATCATGGCGGTTCTGTGCAAGACATCACCAGAAGAACTTGTGCTCCCACAATGCCTCAGCAGAGTGCCTGAGTTTAGAAAGCAGTGTACGTCTCCTTCAAAGACTGAACATATGAATTCAGAGGCCCGTCGCCTCTGGAATGACAACAGGAGATTTCTGCTGCATGCTGGGAAAGTGGGGAGAAAGCAGGAGCACTGAAATTCATTTCAAATCTAGTCGGACAATGGCACACGTCTGTGGGTTAGTTCTTCAAAAGCGCACACAGGATGAATTTCAGACAAATCAAAGTGCCTAATGAGCCACTAAAAGCACTAGCTTTAAACGCACAAGCAATAATTGGTTGTAATTTATTCTAAAGAACTCAGATATCCCAGAATCCTGTTCACGGTATAGACAATGGCAGGTACACTACCTTATTTATAGAGATTTGATAAAAAAAGAAGCTGTGTTCAGTAGCAGAGCTCTCATGATAGTTTCATTGATATTATTAGCGGAAGTGTGCACACTGAAGAGGAGAGCAAGAGCAATCATGACCCAATTACAGCGCTTGCTCAACTGGAGCAATTAACACATTTATATCAAATGAGCTCAATTAGTGAACCGGGTCCTCTCGAATGCGTTAAGAGACAAGAGGATATTCTGCTGTGCTAAGCGTTGGCATTTAGCGCAACATAGCATTTGCTAAAAGAAAACATATCTGCTATACACCACAAATAACCAGTGCTGACTCAAGATTCTTACCTTCATGCAAAATTCATAATATTTTTTGACAAAATCAGACTTATTAAATCAACTGAGGCCAACTCAAGCTGCATTTCTTTTAAAATGAGTATCACAGTGTGATTTCCATTTTTGTCATTGTCCTGACTTTAAAAAAGCACAGCATGTAGGTTAACATAATTCATTTGTACTGTGGTGTTTTTTTAATGCTGTAATGATCGTATTTACGACACGAGCACATATGAACAAACAAAATTGGCTAATTGGTAATCAATTGTAATTGCGGATGAGACATGTACTGTGGACGCTGCTCTTTCGTAGAACAAAATTATATCACCGGCATGAATTTATATTACAGGGACAAAACTTACAAATTCTGTCATCAATTACTTACTCTCATGTTGTTGCAAACCCATAAGACTTTCATACATTTTTTAAACACAAATGAAGACATTTTTAATGAAACCAGAGATTTCCATTCCAAAAACAAAACACTGTCAAGCTTCAAAAATTTCATAAAGACGTAAATAAAGCTAAATGATTTGATCTGTTTAATCCGAGTCTTAATCTGAAAAGACATTGCTTGATATGATGAACAGATTTCATTTAGTTTGAGTTCGTTCAAGGTCAATAGATCAATGTCTTTTACAGCACAAATTATTTATTGGAGGACTGTTTGTGAGTTTGTGAAGATGTGCACTGATGTGCACAAGATGTTCACAAAAGTGAAAAGGTACATCTTTGTACCTTACTCACCCCTAAATGGTACATATTAGTACCTTAAAAGGTACATATCAGTACTTTAAGAGTGCGTATTAGTACCTTTTCGGTTTTGTACCTTAGGGTACCGCCCCAGTGACAGCACTGTACCTTTTTTTCTGACAGTGTGGGTTATAGAGAAAGTCATAATATGAATTAGCTGAAGAAATTATTAAAAACATTAATGTATGGTTGCATTGGGTAAGTGTCAGCACATAGTACACACACACACACACACACACACACACACACACACACACACACACACACACACACACACACACACACACACACACACACACACACACACACACACACACACACACACACACACACACACACACACACACACACACACACACACACACACACACACACACACACACACACACACACACACACACACACACACACACACACACACACACACACACACACACACACACACACACACACACACACACACACACACACAATACTCAGGAACACAGGATTAGCTTTACTCATCATAGCATAGACAAGGCCAAACAAGCTCAAACAGGGAGAACTAAATACAAGAGATAATGAGGTGCACAGCTGAATGGAATGATAAACTGAACTAGGTCACTATGATAAACTCAGGCAGGGAAAAGGTGCAAACCAAAACCAAGTCCAACTGAACATAACTTAAGGTGACCAGAAGTTCCCGTTTTCCGGGGACAGTCCTGGTTTTTAGTGTTCTGTGGACTGGAACTGCTCCAGAAATGTCCCCGTTGTACAGCTTGTTCAAAGCATCCCGCAAATACATTGCAAAAAATGCCGTTGCGAGCTACACTGACTCTACTTTATGAAGAACATACCCTGGATGAGAGCAGAGTCAAATATCGAAAGAAACACTGTTATAAATTTGAAGGTAGTAACATACTAACTCATCCGAACATTCAGCCTCTTTAAATCCCTCCTTTCTGCAAAGCCTGCTCTGCTCTAATTGGCCAGACGGCCCAGTTTGTTGTGATTGATCTACCGTTTACAGTGTGTGTTGGAAATGAAACAGTCATTACCATAACTGAACTTCAGCTCCAGAGACTTCTTCATTCCTCAGCGATTGTACACACTGTAAAGACAGTAACGATGATGCCGATTTTACCAAATCAATCCGAGCGCGAGTCCGATGATGAAACATTGAAAGAACTAGTTATTCAACCCGAACCTCCATCGCAAGGATGACTTGAGCAGGACTTTTTTCAGTGATACGCTACTCATTTTGGAGGTACATTATGAGATGTTGCAACTGTAATTCCTCAGTTGGCATTAACAAGTGGAACCAGCAACCTTCTGCATATCAGTTCCATGGTTTAACCCACTGGACCACCATCTCACATGACAGTCTCTGACGAGTCTCGATTTCTGTCGTGACATTCAGATGGTAGAGTCAGAATTTGGCGTAAACAGAATGAGAACATGGATCCATCATGCCTTGTTACCACTGTGCAGGCTGGTGGTGGTGGTGTAATGGTGTGGGGGATGTTTTCTTGGCACACTTTAGGCCCCTTAGTGCCAATTGGGCATCGTTTAAATGCCACGGCCTACCTGAGCATTGTTTCTGACCATGTCCATCCCTTTATGACCACCATGTACCCATCCTCTTATGGCTACTTCCAGCAGGATAATGCCCCATGTCACAAAGCTCGAATCATTTCAAATTGGTTTCTTGAACATGACAATGAGTTCACTGTACTAAAATGGCCCCCACAGTCACCAGATCTCAACCCAATAGAGCATCTTTGGGATGTGGTGGAACGGGAGCTTCGTGCCCTGGATGTGCATCCCACAAATCTCCATCGACTGCAAGATGCTATCCTATCAATATGGGCCAACATTTCTAAAGAATGCTTTCAGCACCTTGTTGAATCAATGCCACGTAGAATTAAGGCAGTTCTGAAGGCGAAAGGGGGTCAAACACAGTATTAGTATGGTGTTCCTAATAATCCTTTAGGTGAGTGTATATTTCGAATTTATCGCGGTGCACATGCAGGAACTGTATCAGTAACAACACATACATTAGCCGAGCAATAACATTAAAGTTTGTAAAACAAATCTTGCTCCTCTAGATCCTTTATCTTTACTCAAAGTAGTAAGAACAACAGACAATCTGCATTAATAGACTCAGTTTTAGGTAATAGTGGCCCACAGCTGATGAGCAGAAGTATTTCAGTTAGACAGTAATTAGCCGGAAACTTACACAATATAAAACGCAAAACTACGTATTTTGAACAGCGGGTAGAAAATAAATACATGAATCATGAATCATACTTACAGGTTGTAATTTTAAGGAGCAAGTTGGTCCAAATAAAGTGGGTACTGTCCCATCTTTAATGGATAAGCGTTTTGTAAATCCCAGTTAGACCTCACAGAGATCTGAGAAGCAATCATCAAAAGATTATACTGCTGTTATATCGCTGTGGTAATTTTAACCATGACTCTTCACATCCTCATCCTTTGAAAGAATTTGCTTTTGCAGAGCAGAAAACAGTGTCTTCTCGACACACAACACAAACCAGCTGTTTGAGGGCGGGTCAAAGTAGACGTTGTTTGCGGGCAACCAATGAAGTCCATTATGCAAATGTGTTACCGTGTTACGTATGCAGGTGACAGAAGTGAGACTGGAATTCCTGATGATTCGTTTAGGTGGTTCAGAGTCAATTCTTTCTTTTGGGAGACAATAACTTTATTTATCTTGCACTTTTGGCTTTACAACTTTGCACACCATAACATTCACAGACAGCTATATTACACACTGCATGAAAGGGAATATTCGAAAAACCATAATAGGGTATTATTAATTTGTGGTCGGTCTAGATGATTGTGTTTTCAGCTGGCACATTTGAGGGCAGTGAAAATATTTTGTGAAAACTTGAGAATAGTCAGCAGGTAGAGTGAATGATGACTAATCAGACCTCCCATAAGAGTTGATATCAGATGCACAGGCCCCGGATTTTAATAGGGTCTGTTCTCAGCGATTACACTCGTACAATTCGATCAGTGCCAGATAAGTATCAGCATCTGAGACCAATCTGTGGAGGGGAAATTAACACTGATGTAATAAGTTCCATTTATCATTATTAGAGAGACACACTGACAGCTAACGTCATTGTAACCCCCATAATGCTCACATGCACACATCAAAACGAGCTGCTATAAGAACACATGTGGCTCTTTGTCATATCCTAACCTAATATGCAGGAACAACTAAGTGTAAACACTGTGGCACTGCAGCACCAGTTACAGGCCTCCCAACCAGCTGCATTTCCCAAAAGCAAAAATGATATTTGTCTTGCAAAACTTTTTAGTTCCCAGAGAAACGCTGCATTCCCTCACAAAACTTTTGTAATGGAAATAATGTGACAGGGGAGAAAAAATATTTTTACGAGAGAATGTTTTGCGAGTGAACGTAACGTTTTTTGGGGGAACAATAGTTTCACAGAAAGATGTTTTGCGAGTGAACGCAACGTTTTTTGGGGGAACGCAATAGTTTCACAGGAGGATGTTTTGCGAGTGAATGCAACGTTTTTTGGGGGAATGTAATAGTTTCACAGGAAGATGTTTTGCGAGTGAACGCAATGTTTTTTGGGGGAACGCAATCGTTTTACGGGAGGATGTTTTGCGAGTGAACGCAACGTTTTTTGGGGGAACGCAATAGTTTCACAGGAGGATGTTTTGCAAGTGAACGCAACGTTTTTTGGGGGAACGCAATCGTTTTACGAGAGAATGTTTTGAAAGTGAACGCAAAGTTTCTTGGCGAACGCAATTTTTTTATGTTTTGCGATTGAATGTTTTTTGCGAGTGAACGCATATTTTTTGGGGGGAACAACCGTTTTACGAAAGAATGCTTTGCAAGTGAATGCAAAGTTTATTGGGGAACGCAATAGTTTTACGAAAGAATGTTTCGTAACTATTGCAATGTTCAATGCAAATGTAATGACAGAACGCAAAGCTTCTTAGGGGAATGCAATACTTTTACTCGAGAGTGCAAAAGCATTGAACTATTTTTTTTCCCGCCATCTCATATTTTTTTCCATCACCATGTCTAGTTACAGACTCTGTAGTCTCCCAAATCTGTAGTAACATCTAATTAATTTAAACCACATTGGTTCAACAAAAAAATTATATAATGGCATGATTTTTAGGGTGAATGCCAGCTGGGGAGTGTTTTTGCCATTCCATTGTTTGCTGCTAATAGTGCAAAAATTACAGATTTCACCAAAGAAAAAGTATCATAGCAGGACCAAACAGAAGCAAACTGAGGCTATGCATTTGTGTATGTCGAGAGAAAGTGAAATCAAATGACAAACATGGCTTCATTATGCTGGAGCTTGTTAAACACTACCTGCAGCTTGAGGGCATGTCCATCTCCCTGGCCAGCTGCTGTCTGTCTGACAAGAGCTCAGCTATTTCCAGATCTGCTGTGAGCCCGCTACCTGATTGATGCGATCATTTGCCCAAGAGCTTTATCTCACTCTTGTACCTTACCGCTCGGCACCCTCTTCCTTCAACGTTCACTTGCTAAATCACCAGGGCTTTGGGGTATAAGGCGGTGAGCTACCTGGGAGGGATGCAGATTCTATAGCCTCTGCTAATTACCTTGTTATGATACGGACCAGTCTCGAACATCTGATCTAACATCTGTCCTCAGACAGGAAAGGATTAAGCTACATACTGTATTGCTGATGAACAAAATTTCTTGGTGCTCTAAGAAAAGGAGTGCATCATCTGGATAGTGTTGTGTAGAGTTTAAAACATTAAATTTGTATACAAATTCAGATAAAACACAAAAAATTTGTTGATTCACATGCAAGCAAATAAAATTTTAAAAAATCTGACGTTCATTGATGAAATCACAAGCAGTTTTTCTTATTTTTTCACTTTTCGGAATACTGTATGGTCAATTTGTACATTTAAATGTATGAATTTGGCAGACACTTTTATCTAAAATGACTTACATTGCATTCAAGGTACACATTTATATTTTGTCAGTTCTTGCTTTCCCTGGGAATCAAACCCATTACCTTGGCATTGCTAGCGGCACGCTCTATTGTTTGAGCTATAGGAAAGCACTTTTTTATATAAAGTAAACGTTGAAGGACTAATTCATTGACAACTATTCCCCTATACTTTTACAGAATTATACATGCACAAATTCTGTTACAGAAACACACATTGGGACAGATTTACTAAACAGGGCAAATTAGCATGCATCCACAATGCAAAATGGGTGAATCTACTGAGATTGTGCAAATTCAATGTCATGTCAAGCGCACATTTGGTTCAAGCTAGCCCTTACATTGACACAAAAGGTGGATTGACACTTAATTTTACTGCACTTGAAATCTTTGTTCTTTGTACAGGAATTCCTTTTGCAATGGTTAGCAACGCATTGATAAGTGATTAGATTCATGTACTGTAGTTACTCAAACTTCCCCAGGTCTTACTAATGAGCTCATGGAACACACTTTATCAGTAGATTAGTTTGACAAGACACGGGGTCAGCTCCATTACAAAACCAGAAAAAAAGCCTGTAAAAATTGACTTAATTTTAATTGAAGAGGTTAGAGACAATCAGTTTATTTCTGCAGCACTGCTCTACTGTAGCCTTCAGCTATAGCTCCAACTATTTCCTTTTCTTTCCTTTCCAGACGATTAGTCCTCCACTCCTTTTCAACAGGTGATAATTACCATGAGCAAAAATATCTTTTGATGGAGCCTTAGATTTTCATAAGAGCAAATGGGGTCTGGAGTGGAGCTAAAGTAAATGAGGGAAAGGAAGCAAAAAACAACAGTTTCCTATGTCATGGCATAGTTACGGAGTGATATTAAACTCTGTGATGTGTGACATTAACTAAAGGTCAATTCAGAATCAACAGCTGGAGAAATAGAGTTCCCCCTCCAGGGCTTAACATGGTCTGTTCCTAAATCAAGTGAGCTGCCTTGCTGCCTCGCTGCTCGCTGCCTATACGTGGGAAGCTACCCTTGAAGGCAGCATCCTAGCACTCATGGAATCTGGAAGTGACTGATTTGAGGTCACTCATGAACACACAAATAGTGCTCCTCACTCAAAGCTCACCATTCACCTTCTGCTGATTCCAGTAGAGTTTAAGGTTAGCATGCTGCTAAGATAACGACAACATACTATAAAAATCCCAAACAATACAGACCAGAAATAGATATTTTGTGAAATAGTCAATGATTTTACATTTACTTTACACTTTACACTCAAAATCGTCTGCACTCCATTTGCCATCTTGAGTGAAGCGTGACAAAATGCATTCTGGGATTACGTACACAAATTATTTAAAATATCCCATGTATTTATTGATCCTTATTTCAAATAAGGATTATTTAAATCTAGGGGTGGCACGGTTCACAAAACCCACGGTTCGGTTCGTATCACGGTTTTAGGGTCACGGTTTTCGGTTCTGTACGGTTCTTGTTGTTGTTGTTTTTAATCGTTAACACTCCAGAAATTTACTTCAGCATATGGTATATATGGCTTAATCATCCACAATTTAGGATACAGTATTAAAAATAGTTTATCAAGTTGTTTCCTAACTGGCTGTCTACAGAGTCCGACACATTGGCGTAACATTTTTCATGTTAATCATATCAATTTTGATCAGAACAATGCACTGTGGCTTTAATTCAGCTGACCTGATTAACACATTTCACCATGAAGTGTCCCGTGTGTTTCACAATCACCATATGACATCCAGCGCTGTGAAAAAATAACATAAAATACAGGAAAACACAACACTGCCAGAAGTTTTTGCCCAAACTTCAAAGGCATGTTTAAATTATTAGAACTAGAAGCATATCTTAACTTTTAAATGTTACATTTATCATGTGAACTACTTATATACAACATATGAATGTGTGTATTAGACAGAGGGGAACACGGTCTTGCAGCAGGTATGTTGCCCATCATAAATCAAAGCACGAGACAGACAGGGGTCGGAGGAGAACACCGGAAAATGTGACAGACTATATTTGCCTGTATTTGCAATCCACAAGCCGCGGTTCAGTACGAGAGCGGGTACCGCGCCGCGCGTGCCCGCAGCGCATACACACACTGGCAGTGTTTGTCTCGCGAGTCGCGCGGCTCCCGTTCTCCGCACTGCATATGCCCTGCTATACGTTGCTAGCGCATCCTCCAACTCCGGGCAGCCTTCCTTATCTCTCCCACTTTCATTTCTACATGTGACGTGACCTGCAGCACTCCACTTTTACTTTACTGTATGTCCACACACACCTCTTATTTCGCGCGAAAAGGACACCCACTGTCTGAGGTAACATACGGGCACGAGGATACATTGCGCATGCGCAAACCGTGCGACGCACACACTCCGAACCGTCACAAGCGAACCGAACGGTTCGGTTTTTTTCCATGTACCGTGCCACCCCTATTAAAATCAGTTAAATCAGTTATTTAAATCAGTGGGGTAAACTGGGGTAAATCATACTAGAGTGAGTGTGTGAGTGAGTGTGAGTGAGTGTGTGTGAGTGAGTGTGAGTGAGTGTGAGTGTGTGTGAGTGATTGAGTGTGTATGCGCGTGCGTGTGTGTGCGTGTGTGAGTGTGTGTGAGTGAGTGAGTGAGTGAGTGAGTGTGTGAGTGTGCGTGCGCGTGTGTGTGAGTGAGTGTGTGTGTGTGTGTGTGTGAGTGTGTGTGTGTGTGTGTGTGTGAGTGTGTGAGTGAGTGTGCGAGTGAGTGAGCGAGTGTGTGAGTGAGTGTGTGAGCGAGTGTGTGAGTGAGTGTGTGAGTGAGTGAGTGAGTGAGTGAGTGAGTGAGTGAGTGAGTGAGTGTGTGTGTGTGTGTGTGTGTGTGTGTGTGTGTGTGTGTGTGTGTGTGTGTGTGTGTGTCTGTCTGTCTACTCACTCACTTCTCAAGCCAACTTCAAAGTTTGTTTACAAACTTTACTTGTCTAGTTATAAAATAATATTGCATTTCATTGGAAATATATTTTTACCATTAGGCAATAGACAATAGAATCAAGAATAAACAAAAAATTGCGTTTAAACAACTTCTGTTCACGTATTTGAAGGCTGCTATTGGATCATTGAGTGTAAACATTTTATTATGCGACTACGCATTACTTTTACGAGAGCTTATGACCTACTACCTATATTCTGCCTTAGGAATGGGCAGCTGAATAAAGTACAGCGTTAGTTAAGCCTCTAGTATGGACTTTACGTACATTTTTAAATAATAACTTACGGCTAGTGAAACCCGACCCAGGCCACGTTCTGAGCTAGAAGACTCAAAAACGAAGAAATTTGTTGCTGGATTTGCACAATTGTACCCATTTTCTCTCTTTGCCAGTACAAAGTGTTGGCCAAGAGTTAATGAAAGCTGCTACTCGTCCAGGCTCTGTGCAGGCCACGTGGTCGCACAATGCCTAATTTCAACCTCAATTTCCTTTCAAATGAATGGAGGCCCACCCCCATGCTCTCTGCCTGCCTTTTAATTGGCCTGTGTTAGATTCGCGCCATTAAACCACTGCTGTTAATACAGAGCTCCCATTGGTCTTTTTTCTTCTTCCATTTGCTTTGGCAGAATCCCAAACCTTTTTATCGCTCATTTCCACACAGCATTCGCCATGAATATTTAACACTTCAGGCCTGTGATTCATAATACAGTGACATTTTCTTCTTCATGACTCAAACATTTAAAGTCAATAGTGTTTGTAGAGGTTTGATCCGGTCAGTTTCATTTTAATTGAATGAAATGCAGTGATATTCATAATAAGCAAGCACATTCATTTAAAGCTGCGATATGAAATCATAATAGCTGATTGTTATTTTTGTTGCATAGCAACATAAAAGTTATGTCAGGATCTATATTTATATCTAAAGTGGAAGATTTGCATTAAATAGATATGCAATATTGAAAAGTTTTAATGAAATTTTGAGTTGTTAAAGGTCCCGTTCTTCGTGATCCCACTGTTCAAACTTTAGTTAGTGTGTAATGTTGCTGTTAGAGCATAAATAATACCTGTAAAATTATAAAGCTCAAAGTTCAATGCCAAGCGAGATATTTTATTTAACAGAAGTTCCCTTTCAAAGCCTACAGCGAACGGCTGGCTTGGACTACATCCTGGTACTTCCTTCATAAATGACGTCAGTAGAACAGTAGAACAGACTAACCTCAGCCCACAAGAATACGCGAAAAAAGGGGGCGTGGTCTTGTTGCTGTCCCACGTGGAGAAGAGGACGTGTCGCGTGGAGAAAAGGAAGTGTTGCGTTTGAGTGTGTTTGTCGCCATGTCGTCGAGACGCTGTTATTTTCATCCCGGAGTCAAATCACCTTTGTTTGGCTTTCCCAGGGACGCTGTAGAGATCATTAAGCGCATACATCACCCCGTTAAGAGGCGTGACCTTTCCACGTGCGCTAAGCTGCTGTCCAATCACAACACAGGAACCCACAATCAGAACTCGTTACGTATTTCTGAAGGAGGGACTTCATAGAACAAGGAACTCATCAGCCCGTTTTTAGGACAGTGAAAACAGCGGTGCACAGATGAGTACATTGTGTTAAAAATACTGTGTTTTTTTACACGCGAAACATGAACACATGTTATATTGCACACTGTAAACACAATCAAAGCTTCAAAAAAACATGAAGAACGGGACCTTTAATATTCTGATTATGCAGTAAGCACTCAATGTTACACTGTAGAAAATTGGCAGAAATGTACAGGATAAAAGAGTATTATTTTACAACAAATTACTATAGTCAGAAATTTACTGTGAAATTAATTCATGCTGGGTCATTTTCTTATGAATTACTGTTAATCAACAGCAGAAAGATGCTGACATCACCGTGATTTACTGCTCTTGTTTTACTGTCGATTCACATGATAAAGTCTTTAATCACTGTAAGAAATGATATTGTTCAGAACTGCAATTGTTTTGATTGTCAAGATTGTAATTGTCAAGTCACCATGATGGTGATTAGTGTTACATTTGCTTTGGATCTTGTATATTCGAATTTGGGATCTAGCCAAGAAATGAAAACATTTGTTAAAACAATGACAAGCTAGAATATAAAATAAGCTAATTGGCTGATTATAAGTTATCTAATATCTTATTCATAATTGTTTGTAGATGGATATTTCACAATAGTAAAGCAGCTTCTGAGATTTATCTTGCAACACAAGATATTTTCCCCATCAACTAATGACGCACAGACATCAATACTCCACATATAAAACACAACAATGGTGACTCTCAACAATAATAATAAAGATAAAGATCAATTCTGAAGGATTACAAAACAAACAAACAACACAACCTGTTAAAAGTGAAGCAAAAATAAGTTCCGCAGCTCAGATAAAACCAACAAGAATCAAGAAACTCCACAGCATAATTTATTCATGCACTGCATGCTGGGTACCTTCATAGTACATATACTGGGTAGAAATACAGTATGATATTCCAAGAGTGCCGTTAGAGACAAGAGACGTCCTACTGGGGAATTGCTGTGAAAGTCATGCAGTTATTAACCTGGAATACACTGTCATTTCACACTAACATTTTTAACAGTGCAGTTATAGTTAGTCGAAATAAATAGTTGAGAAATGTTCTCTTGACAATAGCTGAAATAAAATACGTTTTTCATATATTCTTTCAAGTAACAAATGTTTTTTGGTTTTAGTTTAAGCATGGTCTTAGTTTTAGTTAACTATAATGACCCCGTTTATCAGGGAATTTGGTGAAATCTTATCTGGACTGATGGATTAGGAAAAACGACT
This sequence comes from Romanogobio albipinnatus, assembly GCA_023566225.1. NCBI lineage: Eukaryota > Metazoa > Chordata > Actinopteri > Cypriniformes > Gobionidae > Romanogobio > Romanogobio albipinnatus. Next base: position 54,253,821 of record CM042247.1, read on the forward strand.
GAAAAACAAATCCGAGTGAGTAATAATTAGTCATCATTCCTCACTATTCAGAACAGCACAGCCACTGAAATTGACAAGTATCAACCGCAGCGGTACCAGGCCTTTGAAATACTTCACATAAAATTCACAATGCTCCGCGCTCCCCCAGAGCATGTTGTTCAAGATGAAAGACTCTGAAACTGTCCGCAACCCCTCTTCCCAGCATGAAACAGAGACAATACTCCAGCCATTCCCTACTGCATATGTTTATTCTCTTCTTTCATCTGTCAGTCTCTCTACCACTCAAACACACACACACGCCATATCTGCAACCACTATCATGTTTTATTGAGGCACAGTGTTATTGGCAGTGTGCACTTCCTCTGCAATGTGGCTTGTTAGTGCTTAATTACAGCCAGCAGGATCAATTATGCGCAATCTGCGTTAATTTCTATGCGATTACCTCACCAAATCAGAATCAAGCTGACGTGAGAGCACACAGAGGAAATCTATCTATCTCTATGTACTTGGACTCCATCTTGCTAGCTGTGCAGGTTAATATTTCTTCATTTGGCTGGAACTACAGCTCACTTGGTCCAGATCTCATCAGCATCTCTGTTAAATGTGAAGCGAGTAGCCTACTTTTTTGTATCCTGGTTTAATGTGCAGAGACAACAAACCATTTCTAGGTTGAAGTGTCAACATTACAGTATATGGGGAGAGTCTCACACGACACTCACAGAAAAAAATCAAATCAAATTGAGAAATCAAATACGTATTATGGAAGCTGAGTGAATAGAAGTCCCGTTTGTCATTTAAAAGAGCCAGTTGCCTTTTTATAGAAGTAATGGCGGTGTACCATTTTTTTTGCAGTGCACATGCACATTTTCTGGATCAGCCTGGAAATATAGTGAGATTTGAGCTAAACTGCATTTGTTTTTATTGCTTATTTTAAATATATTATGACAAACCGTTTCAGACATGTCTTTCTTTCCTCATTCAAGCAGACACAATTACGTTGAATTGTCTATGTTCAAGTGCAGTGGAGGAGGTCAAAAATGGTACATTTTGCAGCATTGTAAACAGGAAAAACAATATACATTGAAAGGCTTTTCAAGTGCACACCACCACATGTATGAGATTTTATCATGGATTTGCCATTGTGACCTTTTTTTCCACGTAAAATTATAACATCAAAGATAACTGTAGGAGAAAATCAAGTCAAAAATCTTATTTTTCCACATCTGTGAATCAACATAAATACATAAAAGAAAAGAAGAACAAAAAAAAAACAGATTGATTTACACAGTTAAAAAGATACTGTTAAATCTTCATGCTTAAATAGCGCATGAACTATTAACACATAATAGTATAGTTTGATTAACTTCAAATCAGCCAATTCTCTTATTTTATACTTTAGCCTGTCATTGTTTTAGCAAATGTTTTCATTTCTTGACTAGATAAGAAATTTGAATATGAATATATAAGGTCCAAGAGCCAAAGCTAATGTAACCCTGATCACCATCATGGTGACTTCACAGTTCTGAAAACTGATTTCTTATGGTGCGTTCACACCGGACGCGATTCGCGCGATCCGTGCGAGTGATTTACATGTTAAGTCAATGCAGAGACGCGAAATGGCATTCTGCGGCGCGATTCGCGTGAATGAGGCGGCGAGATTTGCGCGATTCGCGCGTTTGAGGCGGCGCGAATGACGCGAATTGAGTGTTTTGAACGCGCGTTTCGCGCGAATCGCTCAAGTTGAAAAAACGGAACTCTGGCGGATATTTCGCGCCGCGTTAACCAATCACGAGCTTGCTCTAGTAGTGACGCATTTACAAGCGGAGATAATCGTGGCCGTATGTGGATACCCGGAGCTGTATGATACATCATCCTATCACTACAGGAACAGGAATAAAAGGAATAAAGGAATAAAAAGGATCTTGCTTGGAAGAAAGTGAGTTATTGTGAGCCATTGTGAGCCAAGTGAGCCATTTCACAACGAGACTGGAGCAGAAAAAAAGAGCCAGAGCCAGCGGCAAATGTGAGAAGGACTAGCCGAGGAAAGGCGGGTCTCGCCGGGTAAACGAGCGCTGAGCGCCGCTGATCCCCTGGATCTCACAACTCCGAAAACGCCAGATAAAATGCTCAAATAGGCACTCTTTTTATAAAATAACCACAGATTTGAGCTTTAAACAACTATATTATCGCCTGAAAAAGTCTTTAAACTACATTTTGTCACACATTAATAGTAGTATTTTTTACAAAAAAGACGAGCTGGCTCATATAGGGCAGAAGCCCCTCACTTGACGCGAATTCGTGTCTATTGTGTAGTTGTCACACGCGAATTTCACGCGCGAATGAAGCGAGTAAACTCAAAATGTTCAAGCATCCACCTTCGCGCGATAAGCGCGAATTATTCGCGCGAATCGCGTCCGGTGTGAACGCACCATTACAGAGGCATGATTAGACAACTTTATCATGTGAATCGACAGTAAAACAAGAGCAGTAAATCACTGTGATGTCCGCATAATTCTGCTGTTGATTAACAGTAATTCATAAGAAAATGACCTAGAGTGAATTCATTTCACTGTACATTTCTGACTACAGTCATTTTTTGTAAAATAATACTCTTTAATCCTGTAAATTCCTGCCAATTTTTACAGTGTACTTATCACTGTGATCCAATGATCTGACTAGCTTAAATGTCCTTCAAGCATGCTTAGCAGATATATTGGATATAATTGGATGGCTTGTAATTTTCTGCTGTTAAATACTGATAATCGGTCAGGGCTCTAATAAAAGTCAGATTGAGTTAGCACTTAATAAGGTGTTTCCCAATATTCAGCAGGTAATGAAAAATGTGGGCGTTTATTTTGATACCAGGTTGGTTCAGTCGTGTTTTAGGCAGTTAAGAAATATTTCCAAGGTGAGACAGATTTTAAGTTTTAGAAGCATATTCATGCTTTTATTTAATCTGATTATTGTAATGCCCTGTTTTCTACTTTAAATCAACACACATTATCACAACTTTAATTAGTGCGAAATGACTGACACAAGCTAGGTCTTTTAATTATAGTACCCCAGTTTTAGCATCATGACATTTGGTACCAATTCATTTTAGTATTGATTTTAAGATATTATCATTGACATAAAAAAGCTTTAAACTTTTTTTAAACTTTTAAGGCCTTATGAAACAGTTAGATGCCTCAGATCTTCTTTTTATGTATTGTTAGTTGTTCTAAAATCTCGATATAGAACAAATGTGACAGAGCTTTTACAGTAAAGGCTCCAATGTTATGGAATAACCTGCCAATGGATATTAGATCCGCGTAATCTGCATCTGTTTTTAAGTCTCATTTAAAAACATGTTTGTACTTGTTTTTATTACTTTGTGAAGTCTTTTTGTGTATTTTGTTTAGTATTTAGTATTTGTTTTATTACGTTTGCCTGATTGTATATTTTGGTCATAATGTTATGCCTGATCGGTGTATATCTCAAGTGAAACGGCTATTTGAACAAGAAAAAAAAATGTAGGGCGGGACTTGATTTTCCACTGGGAATTGATTGGATGGTTGTGGTTTGCTATTGGTGGATCTCATGTGAGTGACAGGTTGCCCCGCCCACACGCCAGTAATCACATCATCAGAGAAGAGATGTCGAGAGGGAGGGGGAGTTATGATTATGAGGATACATTTTTTAAAAGAAATTGTGATGTGCATGGACAAACGATTTATAATGAAAAATGTGGATTTCATGGTGACTTTAAGAGAAATATCTGGCATGGAATTACCTTTACATATTCCAATATATCTAATCACTTTATTAAAAATAATAATAATAAGTATAAGAATAATGAGGAAGAGGATGATTATTATTATTTCAGGACTCCCAATCGTAAGTAATTAACTTATAATTAACATTGTACAATTGTACAGCTTATTTAGGAGAGGTGCTCCCCAGCTTAGTTATTACTGTATTTATTTCATAACAATGTGTTGCTAGTGGCACAGAAATGACACGCTTATATTATACGCTGATATTTTTTTCTTCCAAGCGCTCACTAAGGCTTATTTCAATTCCCATAAAAGAATGGAAAATGACTTTGGCCGCATGTTTTCATAAAGAAGTTCTTAACTGCCTCAGGCTGATCTAATTACAATCTTGCCTCCAGCTATTTGGTTTGATCTAACTGTGCTTTTAACAATGACTGTGTCCTCTCTGCATGTACTTATGCAAATCCCACCAGAGCGCATATTCAGAAAGAATCGTGCAGACAGCTGAAATGAACATGTCTGGAACAGATCTCATCCCCGAAAGCCCTGTCCTCCTGACCGCCCGGCACGGAAGCACGGCTATGTGTGATTATCAAACAAAATTAGCACTGTTTAATCTTTCATAGCACCGTTCTGCGCGATCTCTGTTTGTGCAGGGCTGCCATGAATTAAACACGGCCATCAAAGACTCATTTAGCAGCACCATTTAGAGACAGAGAATCTGCTAAAAACAAATATGACTTAAACTGCAGGATTATAGCAGCTACCCAGGGGCGTCGCGCGACTGCCATGAATCGCAGCTTTAATATTTAATATTTACAGTTTAATATTGGCGGTATCTATTGCTGTGTGTAATGGTGACTTATTGCTCAGGGTTGTACAGCAAACATTTCATATGACTGTGGATGTGGAAACAAACACGCAAAACTGGAGAATCAACAACGAACGGTGATATTCAAAGCTGCCGATGCATTGTGTATTCTTTTGAGACTGAATATCGCCTCATCTTTACAAACATTTGCGTGCCAAACCCATGGCAACAGCAAAACGGGGAAAAGCTCTGCCTCTACAAGACCTCTCCAGTCTTTTATCTCAGGTGTCCTTTATAAATGTGTATTAACAAGATAACTACTACAGTAATTCTGCATTAAAGCTAAAGGGAATTCGCACTACATAAAAAATTCAAGGTGAGAATCAAATACAGCGACTGCTAGTCCATTTGCTCCATTAAGAAAAAAACGAACTGATTTAGCACCATCTAATGCGGGATTTGCGTAAATATATACAGTATGTTACAATTGTTAACATAAGAGCATTATTAGAATAGGATCTGACTACATTTGGATTCAGATTGGATTTGGATCTTTATAGTTATTCCTAAGCATTACAAAAATAAACAAGGCTTATAACATTATGAACATAACTAAGGGAAGGGATTTATTGAGATAAGGATCATAGCTGATATTGCTACTGTACTAAAATGGCCATTCTGAGCAGTCGGTGATCGGATGCTCCTTTTTGATTTTATGTTATTTTTTGGCGTATGAAAATGCCAGCAGCCCTATAACCAACTGTTATTTCACCCCAGAAAGTTGGCAAAATGCCTAATTCCAAAATTAAGGTACAGAATTATGGAAAACTTAAGGTACTTTAGCACAACAATGAAAAATGTTTTCTTTGCATTTGTGGCGAGCAGCGAGGTCGAGGGACCGTGAGGGCGGGACGAGGCGGCGCTCATCAGAGAGGATGAGCGCCAGCTGCGAGCCGCAGCGATCTCGGCCCTCGCGGAGGAGTGAGGGAGTATAAAGGAGGAGCGACGACAGTGAGGGACGAGAGAGGACCAGGCCTGGATTTTGTGTTATGTTTTATTTACGTTTTGTTATGTGTTGCTGCAGTCGTCCGCGAGGGGCTGCCGCCGCCATTTTCTCTGGTTCCCGCCTCCTGCTTCCCGTACAAACAAGCTTTACTACAGTGGTGCCGAAGCCCAGGAGGAAGGAGGGACGCGCTGTCGAAGAGCCCTCGCAGCTGAGGGGGATCGCGGTGCTGCAGAGTTCGGGCAGCGCGGAGGAGAGAAGTCCGCGAGCGGCTGCCCGAAGCGGTGGTGCTGGAGCGGATGAAGGTCGGTGGGACGGAGAGCTCGCTGACGTGCCCCTGGGTCGAGGTGGGGTGGCTGCCGTCCGCGAGGGGGCGAAGGAGTCCCCAGCGCTTGCCCGGAGCCGAAGCCTGCTGCCGTCCGCCATATTGGGGAGGAGCTGAAGTCTGCTGCCGTCCGCCATATTGGGGAGGAGCTGAAGTCTGCTGCCGTCCGCCAGGTTGGGGAGGAGCAGGGAGCGCGGGACGGGGAGGAGCTTCCGGCCGCCCTCAGAAGGAGGAGCCACCGCCGGCCGCCAGGGGGCGGAGGAGTCTCGAGCCGTCCACCGAGCGTCCAGTACCACCGCATGGCACCGCGAAGAAGAGCCTCTCGGCTGCCTGAGGACCGACCGGCAGTGTGTCTGAGAACCGGAAAGAACCGGAAAGAAATTTTTTTTTTCTTTTCTCCTCTCCTCTCTCCACTCTCTCGTCTCTGTCGCTCCTCATGCTCCCCGCTCCGTTCTCTCACCTCTCTGTTCTTACCCCCAGGTCCCGCGGCCGCCGTGATCGCCCCCCCCCCCCCCCCCGGGGGAGTAGAGCGCAGGCTCGGGAGTGCCCCCCGGCCTGCAAAGGGCGTTGGGGGTATGTGGCGAGCAGCGAGGTCGAGGGACCGTGAGGGCGGGACGAGGCGGCGTTCATCAGTGGGGATGAGCGCCAGCTGTGAGCCGCAGCGATCTCGGCCCTCGCGGAGGAGTGAGGGAGTATAAAGGAGGAGCGACGACAGTGAGGGACGAGAGAGGACCAGGCCTGGACTTTATGTTGTATTTTATTTACGTTTGGTTATGTGTTGCTGCAGTCGTCCGTGAGGGGCTGCAGATGTTTATTTTCATGTTATGTTCATTTGTGTTGGTGTGTGTTGGCGCCATTTTATTTTGTGTTTATTTTGTATTAAACGTTTTGAATGTTCTCCGGTTCCCGCCTCCTTCTTCCCGTACAAACAAGCTTTACTACAGCATTTTTTAAAGGTTTCATGCACAGACAACAAGTTAAAGCAATTTGTATATAATAGATAAAGAACTATCAAAATTAACCTCAACATTGCTATATGTAAAGATGCACTTAAAGGCCCACTGAAGTGCCTTGAAACGCACAGCATTATTCAGGGCCCTATCATACACCCGGTTATTTAAAGCACGTGCGCCTATAGGCAGGTGCTCAACGCTCATAAACTCTGCTTATTACACACATAGGGACGTGGAACAGCACATTTTATAATATAACAAAAGGATTCAAATGTAAAAGATTATTATTGTGTACATAAATATAAAAATGCCTACATGTCATAATGGATAGTCATTGCATGTATCAGAATTAGCCTACCTATTTGCAGTAATGACAAGCAAGCAGGCGTCATTGGACAAGTGGATCTGTTTCCACGCTAGCTAGAGAAGCGTTCAATATTTCCTCTTGCAAATTTCATCATGTAAATAGTGAATCCGCCATGGTGTGAGCGCATCTGGCTTTTAAAGGGAATGGGAGATGAGACTCTGATGCCCAAAACACACCCATGACTCCTTAAGAGACAAGGTACAACCCTTTTGGACCATGCGTCTGGTGTGACGACCGTTTTTTCCATCATTAAACATTGCCCTAAATTTGTACATGCCCTAAGTCCACTTGTGGCGTGCGCTTCTGTGCATAATTCAAATGGGTCCAATAAGTTTTGTGGTCTGCGGCGACTTACACATATGATCCGCTCTGTGCTCTCGTGTCTCTGGACTGGAGCTGCAGCGGTTCGCGTGACATTATTCACCCCAATAGAAAGCACAGTGTGAATCATTCCCTATCCCCTATATAGGGCACATTCACGATGTAGAAAAAAAGTAAATGTGTGAACCGATTTTTGACCGATTTCAGCAGCAGCTTCAGCGCCTATTTATAATGTAGGGGGCGTGGCTTAAGATTCTAGAGAGCATTCGATTGGACAGAAAATATGATGAGGTGCTGAAGTGCAGAGTGATGTCATCAATTTTGAACACTTATATCTTCTAAACACCAATTTTGTCATAATTTTGGAGCAGACTAGCTTATAGATAACAGTAAGGCTAACATATTCACCCTAAAAGCCCCCCAAAAAATCTATTTTTATTTCATGGCGACTTTAAGGGAGAATTTGAATTTCTGGTTGAAGTCCTGCGAGTGCTGGCAGTTTTAGCAGTTCAAAATCAAGTGTCATTCAATTTTGATCAAATTTGCTATGTTGAAATTAACGTTTTCAGATTTTAAAAAAAAAAGAAAGAATGTATTTGTGTTATAGGGTAAGTTTTCTAAGAGAGGTGGTGTATGTTTGGAGGGTGGGCAGTCTGATCTTAACCAGAGGGCTTGACTTTACTAAGTTACAATCTAATTTGAATATGAACAATCAAAGTGATTCATGCATAGGCCAACTGCATCTGTGCTGTGACACCATGTTGCATTTGTTGAAAAGGAAAAGGCTAGGTCACTTAGACCTGCAGGACACAAGGTTACTGTACCCGTTCCGAGCAGCGTTCATTAAAATCTCTTCACCATATTCTTCAGCCCACAGACGAGGTCATGGATGCTAGTTATAGCTCATCTACAGAAGATCCTCGTATATACGCTGGATATGTTAGTTCTCTTCAAAGAAGCTCTTCAATAGGGGAGACTTGAGACCTGAAAAGCTGCAGATGAACATTTTATTGTTGTTTTGATATGATTAATCATGATTAATCATCAGGAACAAAAAAAGTATGTACATATAGTGTGTAATTTCTGCCATTAGTGACACCAGATGGAATTGTAAAAATATTTTCCCCCCAAAAAAAGTCATTCCCAAAACAATTCAGAGCTGAAGAACGAGTTCCCTTTCAATGTATGTGTCGAATTTTGAATTGAATTGGCCACAGGGTTGTCTAAAAAAAGTCTTTTTTTATCTCTAATCCTTTGTATTCTCTAATAAGACAATAATGACACGTTTATGATTGGTTTATGTACTGCAAACAATTGTGCATTAAGTTATCATGGATTTCATACAATGTAATACAAAAATATATATATTATCACAGAATAAGGCAGAAAATATATTGAATAGTTTCTGAACGGTAATAAAGGCTATGTCGATTAGCACTGCATTATTGTTATGAAAATACCCAGATTGCTGTCACAATCGTGTTTATTGTCTTCACGTTTCTGCTTTTTATTAAGTCACAGCAATAGCTGGATGCCTTTGTCCATATAAGGGATTTCATGGAACGTCATAAGTTATTACTTCTATGAGTCCATTCGGGATGAGAGCGCCCTCCGGCTGAGGCTGGTCACGATGCTCACACAAACTATACACTCTAAAAAAAAAAGGTTCTATATGGCACCAAAAAAGGTTCTTGGCTCGTAATTATAGGGGAACCAATTTAAGTGCTATATAGCACCAATTTTGGTGCTTCAGTGGTTCTTCAGCGGTTCTTCAGCGGTTCTTTGACTAAGGTGCTATATAGCACCGCTACCATACACAGAACATGTTAAGATATTGTGCTATATAGCACCAAAAGTGGTTCCTCTATGATTACGACGAAGAACCAATTTTTGGTGCCATATAGAACCTTTTTTTTTTAGAGTGTATGGAATTCAATATTGAAAGCACCACAGGGCCACAGTGTTCACTCTTTTCAGGGAAATCAATGTTTAAAAAAAAAAGTATAAATAAAATTAAGCTTGTCTTTGCATTTAATACTGGGATAGGTGGTCAAATAAAATAAAATAGGATTTGGTGTAGAAATTGTTAGTAAATTTCACAAATAAAAACCAAGTAACATACCCTTCATCTGTGTTGTATTTACAAATGAGTTGTTTAAGAACTTGAACGCTGATGATTTTCAGCCACCCACTTGTTTCTACCATACAATCAACAATGGTGACATGCTTCATGCTGCAATGCATGCTGGGAGCCAACAAAGAATTAAAATTATGGCTCCCAGCATGCATTGTGGCATGAAACATGTCACCATTGTTGAGATTCACATGCTGATTCTTGATGTCTGTGTTTTTGTTTAAAGAAAAAAAGTTCCCGCAACGTATTTAAAAATCAGAATTGAAATTCAGAATGACATAACTGCTGCATAAAAAAAAACTTTTGTTGGTAAATATAATATGTTATTCATAAATAATCACTTTCGATCATGAATAAAGTAGTAAACTACTCCACATTATAATTCTGTTATCTAGATCACTTGATCTATGTTTACGGCTTGCTTTGCCACAAACTAAGTGCTTTTTTAAACACTGTTACAAAAAACACAAACTCACATAAAACACCAAGAGTCAAACTGCCCAACTAAAGGAAACGCTCATCACCAAAATGGTGACCAACCATCTGAACCTGTTCATTCTTAATAAGAACTTCTGTTTCCAATAGACACAAATTGTTGAATTGGCTCAACTACAAAAGATTTGTTACAGAATAGTTGCATCTCTCCAGAAAACAAATAATGTCAAGTTGAGTCAACTAAAAAATTAAAACACTTATTTTCAGTTCATATAACTGTTATTTACAAAAGTTGAGTCAACAAGAAAAAGCTAGGGGAAATTAGTACTAAGATTTTTTTTGTTGTACAAGATTTTTACAGTGTGGATTTTTGCTGAACCAACAAAACAAAATCAGTCATTTCAACTTGTTTCAAGTTGTGTTTTTTACAGTGCAGCTTTAAGATCCTACTTAGCATCTGCAAGGGAGGTTTGCTCACGTGACATGTTCCCCACTGAATTGTTCACAGGCAGAAATGAGACACTTCAAGCTTTGTCCGTTGCCTAATTTGATCTACTTGAGATTGCGACTTCCTACACTTGGGGTAATTAACGTCTGATGTGACTAATTAAGTTGACGGTGAGAAAAGAGGGGTAAAAATGGAAGAGAGTCTTAAGCCCAAGTCTCGGTCTGTGTTCGGTGGTGAAGATGGCTAGGATTGTAAATATTGGTCCTATTGACTGATTACACAGAACTGCTTGTCTCTGGGTCTTTATTAGTACACTAATGAGAGCAGCTGATGACAGTCTGTCTGAAACTGAAAAACTTGCAAAAAGCCATCTATGAATGAAATGCATTATGTGTTCCGTTCCAACCAGGATTTCCAACTGCCTACTTGGAAAAGCACAACAAACTCCTTTTCAAATCGGATGCTTGTGCTGAAATGTCCAATTCGATTTTGCAGAAATGTGGGTGTGTGATATCGTATGAACATGGCGGCACCAAGTGAGATGTACACAGTTGATGATAAATATTCATTTTTAAAGTCACCATGAAATCAAAATGGACATTTATTATAAATTCTTCTTCTTCTTTTTTTATGTGGCCTCATAATCTTGAATTAAAATAACCTGCAGCGATATCTCTTCTCTTCTCTGATGACGTTTTTACTGGCATGAGGGCGGGGAAACCTGTCACTCACATGAGATCCACCAATAGCAAACCACAACCATCCAATCAATTCCCCATGGACAAAATTAAGTCCCGCCCTACAGTTTTTCTTGCTCGAGATGCTGTTTCGCTCATCACAATAGGGAAGAAAAGACTAGCGCAACTTCCATTTCATATCGACTTTAAGCAAATAAAATCAGTGAGTACTGACAAATCCACATTACATGACAATACAACCTGTTTAACAAGAGCTGACAGAGACAGGTGTTAAAATGTGTTTATAATCGTACACCTGCAAAATCCGAAATGCCAGGAGACTTCTTTGTTGACAAGTGAACAAAGCACACGGTACCATTGTCATGTTTCTTCATACGTCATCTTCAGAGCATCAGAGTGTCTTTATGGTTGGGAGTCATTGATATCTAGTAGAAATATTCCACATCTGACTTTGAATGGCATATGTCACAAATTTTCAGCTTTGAATGCTGCAACTTTGACATAACAACCAATAAAGCTAAACACGCACCAGTTATTCCTCCATTATAGACAAGGACATGACAAATATCTGCTTGCGTATTCTTCCCAGACAAGTAAAAACTCATGTAAAGTGTCTTTAATTAGAGCTAATGTAATTGACAATGCAAGCCGATAAAACACATCCTAAGCTGCTGACACTGAATCAAGCGGGCCCTGACAGGACTTCCGATAGATGCCTTCATTGTTATGTGGCCCAAGCAGGCCATCGTCAGAACATACACCCCTGGACAAAAAAACAACAAAAAAAACGGGTCAAGCCCAAAATGCCTAAACACTAAACTTTTAATGGTCTTTTCCATAAATGATTGGTCAGGAAATTAGCAAATGCACTACTTAAAAAGCCATTGCCGTCTCAGAAAAATATCAAAGACAGAATGAAGTTTTTGGTCGAATATGGGAAGTTGCGTGTGGAGTGATGAGTCACAATGAAACAGTCTTTGAAAATCTGCTGAGAATATTATACAAAATGCATCTCTAACACAGTGAAGTATGGAGGAAGTGTGGGGAGACTTTTTCACTGTGAGAAGTCATTTAATGCATTGTTTGGGGTACAGGAAAATATTGCAGAATGACTTGCTTCCCACAAATGAAAAGTTGTTATCTAAAGAGGAATTATCAGATTTTATTTTAACAATGCTCCTGCCAACATTGCAAAGACAACCAAGAAGTGGCCTGAGAACAAGTCCATCAGCCTCATGTTTTGGCCTGGCCAGAGTCCAGATTTGACCCCTATAGTGAATACGATCTGAAGCGCACGGTGCAGGTACGAAGGGGCATGTCCGGGCTCGTGGTCCAAAAGGGTTGTACCTAGCCTCTTAATGAGTCATGGGTGTGTTTTGGACATAACATGCAATAAACCAATCAGAGTCTCATCTCCCATTCCCTTTAAAAGCCAGTCGTGCTCGCACCATGGCAGATTTTCTCTGTTTACATGGCCACGATCAGTGATGGGATTAAAGGCGTTATAGATAAACGGCGTTACTAACGGAATTATTTTTTTCAGTAAGGTGTAATCTAACGAATTACTGTTTCTCCCGTTACAACGCTGTTAGCGTTACTGAGAGAAAAAAAGCGGCGTTACTATAATTGAGCTCACTGAAGCGGTTCTCATCCGATCAGGCTCTCTGTCAGTCAGACCTGCAATGTGTGCGTGTGCGCGCGCCAGCCATGCGTGTTGGGGGGTGGGTGGGGTGGTACCATAGACATAACTGATGATCATTGGTGGATGGGAGACACGGTTGAGGGAGTTCACACCTATTTTTTTACGGTCTATGGTTCACACACACACACACACGCACACACACACACACACACACACACACCTATGATGCACACGCATATGCACAGTCAGCGATGGCAAGTCCAACGACTTCAAAGGTAGCTTTCGCAAACTGGAAGTATAAGCGCTACTCTTCCCTCGTTGAGGTGAAAGGTAAGAATGTTTATGTAACGTGCAGCTTATGCCCAGGAAGAAAGAGTCTCTCCACGCCGGTGGCCAGTAATTCTAATTTAATGAAGAGCCTCACATCATCACATGCCGCCACAAAATTAGTGGCTAAAAACCCAGGTGATAACGTGAGCTCCACTACCAGAGGAGTAGTAGAGTACCGATAATATTTACAATAATGCATTGAATTTGATTGGTGTCTCTCACATTGTCCCACAGCAACATTACAATAGTGTACATTAATGTACAATGTTTTATAATTTATAATTTAGTGTCCATTCATTCATTTAACATATCTAATATTGGGGGAATCCAAGTTATTTGACATATTTGAACATTTGAAGAAAAAAAAAAAAGTAACACAGTAGTTACTTTCCCTGGAAATTAGTTACATTTATAATGATGCAACTCAGTTACTATTTTTAAGAAGTAACTAGTAACTATAACTAATTACTTTTTTAAAGTAACGTGCCCAACACTGGCCACGATTGGTCAAATAAGTAGCCAATTTAATTCGTCATTACTGCAAATAGGTCATTCTGATACATGCAATGACTATCCATTATGACATGTATGCATTTTTATATCTATGTCCACAATAATAATCTTTTACGTTGTAATCCTTTTATTGTAATATTTGCCATGTGTGTGTGCTTCTGCGCGTCTGTGTGTGTAATATACATACATATGTGTGTAATGTCGCCTATAGGCACATATTACATTTACGCATTTGGCAGACGCTTTTATCCAAAGCGACTTACAGGGACAATCCCCCTGGAGCAACATGGAGTAAAGTGCCTTGCTCAAGGACACACTGGTGGTGACCGCTGGGATCGAACCAGCAACCTTCTGCATATCAGTTCAGTGGTTTAACCCACTGGACCACCACCTCACACTATTACACACATTACTAACAAGCCCTTTAAATAACACAAAAAATACTGCGCTGTTGACTTTAGACCAGGTTTTTGTTGGTCAATGGCGCAGTCGTTTTCAGCTCCTCAAAATAACAACGTGCCAACGATGCGCCTGAACATACCTGGTTTTCAGACCAGGGTGAACAGATGGGCATGAGTGCATTTACTATTTAAACAACGTGGCGCCGGACTCTAAACTAGCAAAAAAACACTTGCGTCATGTCTGGCGTCGCATTGTGCCGGGTGTATGATAGGGCCCTTGGTCTCACATTAAACTCAAACAAACTGGGAACTGGAGCATTTTTCAACTACTCATCACCAGTTTGAAGCCAGTGGATCAACACAGACTCTTCTGTAAAAAGCTGTCTGCAAGTTGTGGAAGGCTATTCAATGCTAAGCTATCTACTGTATTTGTACAATTCTTGCTAATTTCCTGTGAAAATGGTTAAGGCCATTAAAAGACCACTAAATATTTTGCCATTTTTTGGCTTGGCCCATTTATTTTTATTTTATGCATGCATGGTGGGGTGGGGGCATTTCATTTTCATAAGGGGGCACAATTTTTTGTGTATGACTGAAAAATATTGCATTATGTTTATTAGTTTGTTAATACTGTGAAATCCAAAATGGATGGATATTTTATACTTTTATTTTAATCTTCAGTTTAGGACTAAATAGCTTTTGAGTGTACCTGCATTACCTAATGTTAACTAATTAAATTATAAGTGTTACCTTTTTTGCAGTATATGTCATGTTAATAATTTTGAAGTAAAACAAAAATCTGCACACTGTTAATGCTGCTCCCAAAGATTTATTAAAACATACAACATTTCGACCCAAAAGAGTCTTCGTCAGGCAAACAACAAGCACAAAAAGGTATAATTTGTATCTGTGTAAACCATCACACCTGACCAATCATCCAATCAAAATAATAATAAATAAAAAAATAAAAAGATAAAAAAAATCCTAATTTTTTTTTTTGGGGGGGTCAAAAGGTTTTTTAATATGGAGTTTGATTTGAAACCTTTTTTGTGTATATTTGTTATTTCATTTTGTATTTTTGTTATTTCTCATGTATTGTTAACCCCCCCTTTTTTTCTTTTCTTTTCCTTGCTAGTAAATTGTCTAAGATTATATTATATTTTGTAGTACATTTGGGTTAGGAAGTTATATTTTCTTTTTTTTTATTGTGTCTATTATTTTGATTGGATGATTGGGTGATTAGCTCATTAATGAGGTCAGGTGTGATGGTTGGACTTTTGTTTACTTTGATTTATTCTTTATTCTTTATGAATCCTGTAAAAGTTTCATTGGATGTGCGCACAATTCTTCCTTTTTATATGTTAATAATTTTGCACATTATTTGGTCTGTGCAGTTCAATATTATGTTAATGCATCTCGAGGAGATTTTTGTTTGTTGTCATTGGATAATCAGTTGCTACTCTATCGGGTCTTCACTTGATGTCCAACGAAAAATATGATTCCTGAATCCATTGAGTACTGCTGGCATGCATATCAAATAGCACATTGTTATCATGAGATAGCATCATAGTACCGCGGTACCACCAGAGTAAATGAGCAAATTGAATGGCCTTCCTTTATCCTCGGCAAAACTGCAAGATAGCAAACAGCCACACAGCGTACAGAGGACAAGAACACACGACTGCCTGAGCGAGGGAGGAGCTCCGTGTTACTGGATGAATAACAACCTCAAGACGTCAGATGCCTTGTCACACACTGTCTCGCATTTCTCCTGCATTTTTCTCGCTCCCTTCCTCGACGTACATTTTTTTGCATCTCCTGTTCTTGTCTTTGAAAGCAGGCAGCACTAGCTGACAGCGACACTTACAGCACACTGGAAATATGTGACAGAAACCCGGAGAATGCTCACAAAACACATATTTGGCATGACTTCAATAAAGCGTGTTCTTTTGTGCTAACACCCCGTTACTTCCCTTCTCCTCTCTTACGGCCGTGTTGCACTCACCTCATTAGGTGTGCCTGGAGAGAGGAGGTGAGACGGTTACTGTGACAACCGGAGAGATAGCGAGAAAGCTAAGCGTGTCTGCGCTAGGCTCTGAGAGTGTGATGTGTCAGCTGTGTGACTTGGACAAGAACTGTATCCTGTTCATATCAGAAGAATAAAGCAAAGGAAAGGTGCAACAAAGATGTCAGCTCCAGAATAAATGCCGTCTCAGCCATCACTCCTAGAACACGAACACTTAAAGCAATTGCGCACCCAAAAATGAAAATTCTGTCATTATTTACTCACCCTTGTGTTGTTCTAATACCGTATGATTTCACAAACAGCTGCAGTTCATAGTGACCACAGCTGCCAAGGTCAAAATGAACATTCAACACCAGAAAAGTGATCCAAACTATGTGTGTATTACGAGTCTGTTTAGTTTCATTGTGTTTTCCCTGTTCCCGTTTTGCCTGTGTCCCCAGTCATTGCTAGTTTCCATGGTTGTTAATTAATGCTGCCTTCACGTGCTTATCGGAATGATCGTAAATACCAGTTTCCTAAGTAAAAATTGCTCATGAACGCCCTCTGATGTCGTGTTTGCCACTGGGAAGTTCGGAAATAATTTTGATACCCAAATTCCCGAGATGGGCGTGCCTTAAACTTTAAACATGGTGGCAGGGAGAACTACTGATTTATTAATTCATAATTCAAGGCTAATTCAAGTTTGAGTCCAAATGCTCCTGAAAATATGGTACTGGACTTGAGACAGACTCGTGTCTGAGTCTGATTTTCTCTGAACTCAAAGTACTACAACACTGCAGAAGAGACAGAATATTTATTCTTGGGTGTCATGGTAAAAGTCCTGTTCAAAATGGATGTTATAAATTAATTTAATGGTGAATTATGCCATTTCTTCACCAAACCTTCAAAAACAATGACTGTTTTTAATATGTTGGTCACATTGCCGCAACGTTGAGCTATTGGTTGAGCCAGTGTTGGGCTTAGTCAGGACACTCAAAAAAAAACAAAAAAACATTTCAATATCATTTGGTGCCACTAGTTGCATATTTTTTAAAGCAGGATGAAAAATCGAATCTGATTTAAGCACGAGTGACACTTTTATCACTGATATAGAAAGTAGAAGGCTGCATATGTTTCAGAAGACATATGCTTCCGAACCGTATGTGACACCTTTATCCCTACAGTATGTGTGTGTGTTTGTTGATGGCTCTTGGCTATGACAGAGAGACATTTCTTCATGAACCAGTGAAAAAGGTCAGGCAAAGCCTGGGGTAAAACAGAAGGACAGAGTGAGTGTCTCAACAGGAGGACTGAAACAGAGATGCTGCCCCCTACAGTGTGGATGACCTTCACACTGTGAAAAGAATTCAGGGCCCCACATTTACTTTCTTCTCTTTAACTGTCATGCTGCATACATATTTATATAGCATATACTCTATAACTGTAAATACTCCCTCTAGGGCAAGGGTATTCAATTAAAGTTCCAAGAGGTCCGCTCTCTAGATTTCATTCGAAGTGGATGTCCCGGACAATGCTTTTTTTTAGAACAGCTGTACATTTGTTATACGTTTGGCTCTAGATCAAAATATTAGAGGATGTAGTGCTGAAAGCTCATTACCGTAAACAACCCTGGCTCTTGTGGTGTGAACCACGTTGTTGTTTTGACACACTGCTCATCTGTATAAATGGTAAAATGGCACAATTATATTCCGCAGTCCGGATGGAGCCGGACAGCAGTCCACCATTCGAATACCACTGCTCTGGGGTATATGTGGGTATACCGGACTGACACCGGGTGATATTTGTGAAGTTATTTATATAGGCGTGTCAGCCAATTTCATTGATTTATAATTTCTTCTCTTGCCTTCCCTGGAACATGATAATTACTTCCATATTTTAGGCTTCCTGTACTATACCTCCAACATAACCCCATGTGTATATCAAAGCTATGCAGTCAAACCTAATGTTAATTACATACAGATAATACCTCCCTCATTTTGTCTGTTCACCCATAATTCAGCTAAGCTGCCAAAGTTAAAGGGTTAGTTCACCCAAAATTGAAAATAAAGTCAGTAATTACTCACCCTCATGTTGTTCCAACCATGTAAGACCTTCGTTCATCTTCGGAACATAATTTAGTATATTTTTGATGAAATCTGAGAGCTGTCTCACTCCTCCATAGGCTTTCAGAGGGAATGAAACTTGATGGCCCAGAATAGTAAGTAAAAACGTCATTTAAGGAGTCCAAATGACTACAGTGGCTCTGTATTAAGTCTATCATGCGACGAAAATACTTTTTGAGCGGAAAAACAACAAAAATAACGACTTTATCCCACTATTATTGTTCAATTTGAGCCTCTGACGAGAGTGGCACTCCCGCGAACTCGCGCATGCGTCGTGGCACTCCCGCGAACTCTCGTCAGAGAGTATATAGTGGGATAAATAGTGGGATAAAGTCGTTATTTTTGTTGTTTTTCCGCTCAAAAAGTATTTTCGTCGCATGATAGACTTAATACAGAGCCACTGTAGTCATTTGGACTCCTTAAATTACGTTTTTACTTACTATTCTGAGCCATCAAGTTTCAGTCCCTCTGAAAGCCTATGGAGGAGTGAGACAGCTCTCAGATTTCATCAAAAATATACTAAATTATGTTCCGAAGATGAACGAAGGTCTTACATGGTTGGAACAACATGAGGGTGAGTAATTACTGACTTTATTTTCAATTTTGGGTGAACTAACCCTTTAAGCTACCATTGAGTTAAATTAAAGGTTAACTTTTGTCTCGGCACATTAAACTTTGAAAAATGTGATATGTATATAAAGTGTAAACCTTCAGCTCTAGATACAGAATAAATTGAAGTGAATAAATTAAGTAAATAGAAAACACTATGAAAAAAAATACAGTTACATACTGTATGTCTCAAATCATGCAAATTACATATTTCTGTTTTTTTTTTCCTCCAGTAAAATGATCTAAACATCTTTAAAACAAGCATAATATGCATAATATACTGGTTTTCAGATTAATTTGCTGAATTAAGTTTAGCATTAAGTTAATCACTTTTATTTACTTCAATTGCAAATTGTATTTCTTGTTTTAATAAGAAATACTCAAAACAAAAAACAAAAACTTCCATAGTCTCTGAAAATAAGCTTTCACTTGTTTCACCAGTAAATGTATCGTATTTAAAGATTTTTCAACGCTATCTCATGACCAATTTGTACGTATTTTATGAGGTGAATAATTCATACAAATTTGTACGATTTGTCTAAACCCCGGTTTAGGGGTAGGTCATTCGTACAAATTCATACTAATCGAGCAACTCGTAAAATAGGTACGATTTAGCAAAAACCGTACAAATTCATACGAGTGAGATTGTACAAATTCATACGAATTTGCCACCTCATGAAATACGTACGAATTACGTAAAAATACAGATTTTCTTTTTCAGTGTAATTCATACAGTGCCATCATTAAACATTATGACCACATAGTTGTTCTGACTACTTTCATATTTAGCGTTCTTCAAGTGCTGCAATGCAAAACACCACTGAATGTGAGTTTGGGCTCGGTGGGGGGAGCACTGTCTAAATTTCATTGAAAGCCTCCACTAAAAATGTCCTTTTCAAGACTAATTACTGTCAAAGCGGGTAACAGTCTGCAGAGGCAGGCAGTTTGGTGCATGCACAGGACCACTATCACTGGCTTGCATCAGCACGCGAGGCACACAAGATCGGCACCAGTCCATATGGTGTGGATCCTGTAACGTACGCACAGCTGTGCCTGTACGTAAATGTCAGACATTAGACAGAGGTCTCTCCAGATTGAATGAGATGTAATCAGATTAAGTAGCAGCTGCCACAGACGGCCCTTGTTGCTGTGTTTTATGAGCCTTCCTGTACATGTGTACACACGCTCAGAGCCGCCAGACAAACGTCTGCGCAACGCTCTCTTAATGTTCTAGAGTGCCATTAACATACATTACAGGCTGCCAATGGAAGGGTGAAATGCGGTCAGTTGCGATGGATGAGCTCTCTGACAGTATTTATATGCTATCTCCTCTGGCAGCACTAACCTTGCACGTACTGGAAGTGTTAGTAGGCATGGCTGATGGGCGCAAGGCTTTAACCATTTCCCCCATAAAAGTTGAGGGAAAGACACATAAGGCATCAGGTTATGCTTTGATTATTCTGCGGCAAATGAACCTGGCCCCATGTTTGAAGCATGGCCCATAAATCAGCCACATGCACAATGAGCGACATCCAATTCCTTGTGCACGTTCCCATGACACGTTCGCAGCATGGCGTATTCTTCGTTTTTGCGCCTGCCGTTGTGTCTTGCAAACAAGCATTCTATACTTTCTAAGTATACTTCACTTGACCTGCAGAAGACAGCGTTGAGCTATATCTTTATAATTTTTCAAACTCAAGCACAAATGTGGATGCCTTCTGACCTCTTTGCATATACTTTTTTGTTGTATCTACATTCACCGGTTTTTTTTATAGGAAATTTCCATCTTCTTCTTCAAGTCGTTCTTAAAAGCAATGGCTTGGCTCTCCCAATTAGTGCAGTCAATCCAGGCAATGCATTCAGACTACTAGACAAGGCTAGAAAATGTTGGCTGTATGTGCACAGTCCACGCAGACTGCTGATAAAGAAATTGACGTCATGCATAGTGTGTGAGAAACCTAGTGGCGAAAGGACAATTGAGCTATACTTTCGCCTTAAGCATTGTTTCTGCTGCTCGAGAATGATGCAAATCCATTAGGGGTGTACATGGATTCGTCCTGAACCGTCACGGTTCGGTGCATACAGTCAGACCACGAATGAGCGCGTTGCTGGTGTTAGAGCTCCGTCAAATTGATTCATAATCCTTGATTTTCTCCTTAACACTCGCTTACAAACGAATATTTTCTATTATTTACAGCGTGTGAATATATCTCCGATACGATTCTCTATAAAAAATCGGATTGCTTTGATACCGCTACTTATATCCGAACTTCCGCTACTAGCCGTAGCCCGCTAGCATTGCACACGTGGTAACTTATTTACACCCGTCACCACTGAAACCTACAAATCGCCATCGTAGCACATCTGCTACAATGGCGAATAACTCGGATGTGTGTCTAATGTTACCTTTGAGTGCAGGCGAGGGCACGTTCGAGCTGCATTCGGTGCAGTTGGAGTTGGAGTCGTTGGAGAAGCAGATTCGCGACCTACTAGACAGACAAGCCGTGCTGAGAGAGCGACGATCCGATGCGCACAAGTCAGTGGTTAGTAACCGCTTGACTCCGAGCTCATCTACTCCATGTGTTTCTTTGCACAGGACACACGCACCCAGGACGCGATCATCATCCCTGGTTTCGTTCACTCCGGCACCGACACAGCACCATGGAGTCTGGGTTTTTCCACAGCGGAAGACGCGAGCCAGGACCAGAGCTAGGACCTCTCCGCCCCTCCCGGTCTTCGAGATCTCCACCCGGAACTGCTTCTCCCCTCTTCGCGAGACGGAACGCAACGCTGTGGTCATCGGTACTTCCATCGTCCGGCATGTCCACGCTACCTCAGGTAAAGGCAAGGTAATCGCTCACTGCTTTCCTGGTGCTCGTTTTCTCGATGTCGCTGCGCAGGTTCCCGAGATCCTGAACGGTGACGAGCGCATCGGAGCTGTCGTGTTGCACGCGGGAACAAACGACACCAGGCTGCGGCAGACGGAGGTTCTGAAGAAGGACTACAAGAGTCTGGTAGAGACGGTGCGCAGAACATCGCCTGAAGCAACGATCATCGTGTCTGGACCCCTTCCCACATACCGACTAGGACATGAAAAGTTCAGTAGATTATTTGCTCTAAATGAATGGTTAATGTCATGGTGTAATGAACAGAAGCTGCTCTTTGTAAATAATTAGAATCTGTTCTGGGAGCGACCTAGGCTCTTCCGTCCTGATGGCCTTCACCCCAGCAGAATCGGAGCGGCTCTTCTGTCGGACAACATCTCCAGGGCGTTACACACCACCATATGACTAGTAAGTCAAAGTCCAGATCACAGTCTTTGCTGTCCTAACTTAATTGACATAAGTGCCAATGTAGAACATTATATAGAAACTGTGTCTATTCCTCGTTTAATGAGATCAAACATTAAATCTACTGTAGGATCTAGGAAAAATCTAACTGTGATTAAACCAGAAAATCTCAATATTAGTGAACAAAAACAATTTCTAAAACTAGGTCTTCTAAACATTAGATCGCTCACACCTAAGGCGGTTATTGTAAATGAAATGGTCACAGATAATAGTTTCGATGTACTTTGCCTTACTGAAACCTGGCTTAAGCCAAATGATTATTTCGGTCTAAATGAGTCTACTCCGCCAGGATACTGTATAAGCATGAGCCCCGTCTGATTGGTCGTGGCGGCGGTGTTGCAACAATCTATAGAGATATTCTTAATGTTACTCAGAAAACAGGTCACAGGTTTAATTCGTTTGAAATTTCTAGTGCTAAATGTTACGCTCTTAGATTTAAGAAAGAAATCCGTAATATCTCTAGCCTTGGCTACTGTGTATAGACCTCCAGGGCCCTATGCTGATTTCTTAAAAGAGTTTTCAGACTTTCTCTCAGATCTATTGGTCAACGTCGATAAAGCATTAATTGTTGGAAATTTTAACATACACGTAGATAACACAAATGATGCATTAGGGGCTGCGTTTACAGATCTATTAAACTCCTTTGGGATCAAGCAAAACGTCACTGGTCCCACTCATCGTCTTAATCACACACTAGATTTAATTATATCACATGGAACCAACCCAACCGATATAGATATTATACCGCAAAGTGATGATGTCACTGACCATTACATGGTAACTTGCATACTGCGTACTGCTGAAATCTGTCATGTTGCGCCACGTTATCGACCAGGCAGAACAATCATTCCAACCACTATAGATAGATTCTCAAATAGCTTACCTGATCTGTCTCAGCTGCTCAGTGAACCCAAACAAACAGATGAACTAGAGGAAATGACTAACAGTATGAGCACCATTTTCTCTAGCACATTAGAAATTGTTGCACCAATTAGATTAAAAAAGGTTAGAGAGAAAACTAAAGCACCATGGTACAACAGTGCTATACATGTTATCAAGAGAGAAACTTGTAACTTAGAGCGTAAATTGAAAAAAACGAATTTAGAGGTCTTTAGAATCGCGTGGAAAGATAGTATGTCACGTTATAAAAAGACCCTAAAAGCAGCCAGGGCTGATCATCTCCGCAAACTAATAGAAAATAATCAAAATAACCCAAGGTTTTTATTTAACACCGTGGCTAGACTAACAAATAATCAAGCATCGCCTGAGCAAAATATTCCGTTACAGTTTAGTAGTAATGATTTTATTAATTTCTTCACTGAGAAAATAGAAAGCATCAGAAACAAAATCGTAAATGTACAATCTTTAATGATGTCTTATGATTCAACCGCAACTATCGCCCCTCAAGAACTACTACACCGCTTTACAACTATAGGACAGGAAGAGCTAAATAAACTTATAATTGTATCTAAACCAACAACATGTTTATTAGATCCAATACCCACTAAACTACTGAAAGAGTTGTTACCTGTAGTGGAAGAGCCTCTTCTCAATATTATTAACTTGTCTTTATCTTTAGGTCATGTTCCAAGAACATTCAAGCTGGCAGTCATAAAACCTCTCATTAAGAAGCCACAATTAGATCATAATAACCTAGCAAATTACAGACCAATTACAAATCTTCCATTTATGTCTAAAATACTAGAAAAAGTTGTGTCCGCTCAATTGTGCTCTTTCTTGCAAGAAAATTATATCTATGAAAAATTTCAATCAGGATTCAGGCCGCATCATAGCACAGAAACTGCACTCGTTAAAATCACAAATGATTTACTTCTAGCTTCTGACCAAGGCTGTATCTCAATACTAGTTCTACTCGATCTTAGTGCTGCGTTCGATACTATAGATCATAAAATACTCTTAGATCGACTTCAAAATTATACTGGTGTTCAGGGACAGGTATTAAACTGGTTTAGATCGCACTTATTAGACCGCTACCATTTTGTTTGTCTAAATGGGGAAAAATCAAAGATGACGTCAGTAGACTATGGGGTGCTGCAAGGATCCGTGTTAGGCCCTCTGCTATTCTCAATATACATGCTGCCACTTGGTAATATTATAAGAAAACATGGAATTCATTTCCACTGTTATGCTGATGACACTCAATTATATATTTCATCACGACCGGATGAAAACGCTAAATTATCTAAACTGACAGCGTGTGTTGAAGATATTAAATACTGGATGACGTGTAATTTTCTGCTATTAAATTCAGATAAAACGGAGGTATTACTTATTGGTCCAAAAAACTGCCCACAAAACCTCTCACAATACAATTTTACCTTGGAAGGATGTCCACTACACTTTATCCACTACAGTAAAAGACCTGGGTGTTATATTAGACCGCAACTTGTCATTCGAAAATCATATTTCATATGTTACAAGAACGCATTTTTCCACCTTAGAAACATTGCTAAGCTACGTAACATGCTATCTATTTCTGATGCAGAAAAGTTAGTTTGTGCATTCATGACCTCGAGATTAGATTACTGTAATGCTTTATTAGCTGGTTGTCCTGCATCCTCAATAAACAAACTACAGTTAGTCCAAAACGCAGCTGCTAGAGATCTTACTAGGTCAAGAAAATATGATCATATAACACCAATTTTATCATCTCTACACTGGTTACCTATTAAGTTCCGTATCAATTACAAAGTATTGCTACTGACCTATAAAGCCCTAAATGGTTTAGCTCCAGTGTATCTAACGGATCTTCTATCGCCCTACAATCCATCGCGCTCTTTAAGGTCACCAAACTCTAGGCTTCTGGTCATTCCTAGGATATCTAAGTCCACTAAAGGAGGGAGGGCTTTTTCACATTTAGCTCCTAAACTCTGGAACAGTCTTCCTGATATTGTTCGAAGTTTAGACTCGCTGTCCCAGTTTAAAACTAGATTAAAGACGCATCTCTTTAGCCAAGCATTCACATTATAATTACCTTTTATACTACAGTGAAATCGGATCAAAAGCATTAATATAATATTCTGAACAGCAGCTATGCTAATTATTTCCCATCTGCTTTTCTGTTGTTATCTCAGGACACTAGTCCCGAGGTAAATAGTTTGTCAGCTCCAGTTTGTATCGAGCCGCTCATGGAGACTTCGGATGCCCCAACACCTGTGATGCGACGACTCCACGCCTGTGAAGAGACGACTCAACGCCAGTGTTGTTATGGCCTAAATTAATACACGATTGATTAACTTTTTTGAACATTTCTCTTTAACATTGTCTTTCTAACATTTTTACTGTACATTTATGAAATGCACTTTCTGTAAAGCTGCTTTGAAACAATGTGTATTGTGAAAAGCGCTATACAAATACATTTTTAATTGAAATTGAAGTCAGTCAGTCACAGGCGATCCACAATCCAATCCACACTCAAAAAAATATATATTTTTAACATAAGATTTATGTATTTTAATTGCATATACATTTTCCATGCATTTAGATTACATAATTTTAACATAAACAAATTAATACATTTAATGTGATTCTTATACATAAAGCAGACACTGATCTCCAGCATGGTGACTTCCAACAAAACTATAATTTTCATTAAAACAGAAATGACAGAAATAAAGTCAGTCTGGTTAGTAATGCGTGAAGCTGATGATGCTGTTTGTGAAGTTGTTTAATCCTCATCTACTGATATCTTCAGAGATTTAATTTCTTCTTTTATCTTCAGTTGATTTCATCTAAGGCTGTGGCTGAAGTCAGTTGTTGTTCTTGTGTTTCTCTTTCCTTCAGTGATTCTGCTCATTATCATCAGGTGTTCATCATTCATGTTCAATCATCACTCAATTATCTCATTAACTTTAACACTGCTTCAATGGTACTTTAACCCAGTAGTGTGCACACATGAACACTAGAAAGTGTTAATTTAACATGGGCGTTTTTCTGTGCACTTTTACATAAATCTTACCTGTTTCATTCACATATAACTGGTATATATGAATCACATTCAGTTTATCAATACAATTACATAAATCTTGCATGTTACATTTATGTATGACTTACATATATGAATCACATTAAGTTTATTAATTTGTTTATTTTAAAATTATGTAATCCAAATGCATGGAAAATTTATATGCAATTAAAATACATAAATCTTATGTTTAGACATTACTTTTTTTTTTGAGTGCAGAAAGGGGCGTGCGTGGTAATGCAACGCTGTTAGCTGACCGCCACAACAGGAAAAAGAAGAGACGATCTATGCATCAACCCAAAATAATCAGATGGCATGCAAGATCTTGCTAGTAGCCTATATGCTGAGTTTATATTAATTTTTGCGACGCACTCCACAATCGAATGATATCTTGGACCATAAATGATGGAGTATTTTAAGTTTCAGCTGAGACTAAATCATTTGGGATTGTGACTCGTGACTCGTGGAAGTCTCAGTACTACAGTCCAGTGATGTAATATGCGAGTCCTGGAAATGGGAAGCTTCAGGTGCCGCTTCACTCGCTGTCTCCTCATGCAAAGGTAAAATAGGCTCTTTTGAACTTTGTGCATTCACCACTTTTACCGCATGTTAATGAAATCTCACGCAAAAAGAAAAAGACAGAGTAGGCTACGCATAACACGTGAATCAAACCAATAAGTTTACAAACAGCCGTTGCATTTTACTGTGCAGCATTGGCAGTCTATCAATTAGAGTAACAAATCAACAATTTGGAGGGGCACGTTAATGTACCGAAGTCGTATTGAACTGTGACCTCAAAACCCATTAAACCCGTAGAATCCATTGATCTCAATGGACGTGTGCATTGCAAGAACGTAGAGGAAGTTGACCAATGAGAAATTTTACGGATCAGACAAAGTTGGAAAGAGTCAATCGAGAAGCTTGATGGGTCCATTTGTGTTTTAGAAAATTCAGTTTGTTGCATTTTAACTGACCTGGCTCTTTCCACAAACCTCTAATTAATCTGTCCAACATCAGGGTGTAGGAAAGAACCCATCCCCAATCAAAAGCACCTGAACAAGCTGATCTTCTGGTCTTCTGGATTACTAGAAAGTTACAGGCATGGGAGTTTGATCATGGCTAAAGTTAAACTCTGTAAAAAAAAACGGACATCAAAGTTGAGAACCACTGTTAAACCTTTTCAGACTGGCTCTTGACTATTAATCAGGTAATGTCACGTTCATCCATAGTCCTAAATGATTGCCGAAAGGCATGCAAGGGGCCACTAGCCCACTTAGGGGCTACTCAACCAGGACGCATTTTGGCCTCTTAGAATTACACTTCTGTGTTCATTCAGCAAATGGGTGGCAGAAGATTCTGCTTTGTCATTGGGTTTTTTCCTGCAAATTTTATTTGATTTTGCACTGCAGCCAAGCAAAAGGAATATATGACTATTACCTCCAAAAATGGTGTGGAAACTTCCTATAATGGGTCAGCTGCAATTATATGTGGGAATATGGTTGTTACGCCCCTGTCAACTTTCCCCCGTAGGTGCCCTAACTCATAATGGAAGGCCCATCTTGCGGTGCTAACGCTAACTGTGCACAAGTTAATGTGTTGTAACTGATTGCAAATAAATGAACGCGAATGTCTTTGTAAGTCAGTGGGTCATGTTCACACGGAAGCACTCGGTGACGTCAGACATAGAGGGTTTCCCTCTCAGCACAGAGACTGTCACACAGTATATAATGCTAGTAGAAGAGTTAACAGCTGTGTTAGCCTGCTAGGGCAGATATTCCCTCGTCATCACTGGAGCGAAATACACTCCTGCATTATGCAAGAGATAAAAATGAGTGTGGAGACTCTCTCTGATCATCGATGGCAAATCGGGGAATCAGATGGCAGGGAGAAGCAGGCGCCGCTTTCATCCTCAATTGAAGTCACTTTGCGCAAGGGATCGCTCCCTTTGTAGCGACACTCTGTTGTTTGATAGCAGAGAAGCGCCAGCAGCGTGCAGGGAGGTTGGGGGTGGTTGTTCCAACAAACAGTGTGGCATATGGTTCCTTCCATTTTGGCGATGACAAGTGACAAGTTAACAGAGCAGTCGGCTGTGGGTATAAACGAGAAGGAGGGGTGGGGAACCGACGAGAGGAGGGTGCACAACGCTAACTGCTCTCATTTGTTCGTACCCCCGGGCGCTACAGTACTCCTTTATGTAGATGAATTAGTAACAGGGTCCTCTGTTCAGAAATTATGTATAAATACATTAGAAAAAACGGCAATAGCTTAGCAGTGCCACAGCTCAGAACGCAATGTCAACAGTTGCCTCAGGGTAACGGCTTCCATTTTTTATTAAATTACAATTGAAGGATGAAAAACACAGCTAAATGGGGCTTCTTCTTTCTGCTGTTAATTGACATCTTCCCACAGGACCTCCATTGCCCCTTGAGACCTTGATAAACAGACCCAGACTTAGATCTCCCATCGTTGTAATCACTCATCTTCTCTACATTCTGATGTAAAAATGGGCATCTGTAAACAAATCCAAGAAATCACTAGATGTTGAGAAGACTAGCATGGCTGCCGATACTTTAGGTTTAAATTAAAGCTCTGAAAAGTCTCACTTGACAGCAATGCAATAGAAAAAAAAAACCTAACTGCTTCCTTTGCAAGCAGTTAATTGTTGGTCAAGGAAATGTCATTCTCTTGAGAACAACTTACAACACAACCAGTATAGTCTGACTCTGAGCCAGCTGTTTTTATTGAAACAAGCATGCACAACTAACTAATCAGTGTATTTGCTGATTGGCTGTTCAAGTATCATATCCAGAAGCATTAACCCTCTGAGCCATGAGCTGTTTTCTGGGCCCTGGAAGTGTTTTGAAAAAAACACATGCCAAGCTTTATAAAGAGATATCTGACGTGTCTGTGTGGCAAGTATTCGCTGAGTTACAGTTCATTT
The DNA here is from genome assembly GCA_023566225.1 of Romanogobio albipinnatus. Taxonomy (NCBI): domain Eukaryota; kingdom Metazoa; phylum Chordata; class Actinopteri; order Cypriniformes; family Gobionidae; genus Romanogobio; species Romanogobio albipinnatus. The sequence goes on from CM042247.1 coordinate 54,282,970, forward strand.
TCAGACGCATTTCAGAGTGGACTTCACTGAGAGACAGACAGGAGAACGCGCATCCTGTTTGTTTTCTTTGTTTAGCGAAAAGCACAACATTTAGTTTTTATTTTGAATGTACATAAATAAAAGTAGACACGTTAAGCTTTCTAAAGACATTTCTTTCTTTTGTCTGTGAGGTCAAAAATGATGGAGTATTTTAAGTTGTTTTACACTGTCATGAGGAAAAATCCTGCAGAACGCGCGGGCGCGGGTTCAGAGGGTTAAGACGACTGGAACTGGAAAATATATCATTACGTTTCACATTTCCCCTCCCTAACCAGCATATAGAAGGCCTCAAAGCCATAGACACTGACTCACAAGGTCCTGATCAGCACCCTGGACAGGGCCATTTCTTGTACTGTATACAGTGTGCAATTACCACTTTTGTACCAAGTTTTTCACTCATAATAACATTTTTTTTTAAAGAAATGCAAGATTTACTACGAAACATATGGCTAAATAGGTTAAACAACCTTTCTGCTACAAGAATTACACATTAAATATACAACCAACAGCTTGCAGCATACAACTTCAAAACAACGTAGTGAAGTTGTTAATTATTTACTTTTATTGTTGACAGGTTTATTAAAATCTGTCTCAAAACGACATATTGGCTCAAGAGATTTTCATTGTAACACACATTCTTAACTAAGGCACACTGTGGAGAAATTACCAGGGCAATGGTACTGATGGGAAATTAGCATCATCTTACAGACTTAAACCCTATTTGCACCATACTGAAACAACACAGATGAACATTGAGTTCAGATGCAATTCAAAGATAAAAGCTTCTCCCCACCTCACCCATAAATTAGGCCCGATTGTTTCTCCAGGGAAGAGGTTTTGAGAGCTCTGGCGGGAGTGCATGTGTGTGCGTGTAGGGGTAGGAGGGGGTGGGGTGCTAAAGAGAAAAGGAGTGTGAGAGAGAGAGAGAGAGAGAGAGAGAGAGAGAGAGAGAGAGAGAGAGAGAGAGAGAAAGGGAGAGAGAGATGAAAAAAGCGACCATTGTAATTTCTGCGCAGCGTGCTTTCCATACTGATTGCTGACACATTGTAACAGGCGATGTGGCTAATGGGGGGTCTATTTTTAGCACTTCAAAAATAAAACGATAAAGAGAGAGAGAGAGAAATCTCATTCACAATCATGCCCGCAACACTGAAGTACTGAGGGAGGAAGCAAATGTTATGGGCAGCCAAGCAACTAATAGGGTTGAACCCCAGCACTCGCAATAATACGACCACTTATTAGATCCCAATTAGGCATTAAAAAGCCACACTCGCTGCTGTTTATTGATGCAAATCAGGCTGCAAAAGATATCTTAATGCCGAAAAGAAGACTGAATGATTATGTAAACTAAGCTTGTTATATATTGATGAGTTTTTTTTATGGCCTGGAACATCTGACAATACAAAACAAAGACACAGAGGATCTTAATTAAATGACCTGTATAAATGTACATATTTTCTACACTAATTTAAATTGACCATATTTACATTATTAATACATATAATACAACAAAATAGAATATAGAAATTTGGTATTATGGTATGGTGGTCATTTGATCTGCCTATACAAACCATTAGTTAATTTTTAACCAATAGATAAATAGCTACTGTTGCATTCTAAAATCTTGACAATAATTAACACAGTGATTTTTTGCTATTTAACATTAGTGAAATAAAGGTACATCGATGATAATAATAATAATAAAACAGATTCGGAAAAAAAAGAATTATAACTGAGATGTATGAAGATGGATCACAGGTGTGAACTTGACCTTGTGCCTAAACTTTCTGATCAAATAGCCCTTTCAAAAAATGGGGAAAAACAGACTTTTAACATTCCGACATATAGTATTCCTGTTAGATCAAATCAAGCCTTGCTCTAATTTCTCTTTGAATATTCTGTTTCATTTCACCGTCTTGGTTAACTATAGACCCGATATATCTGGCTATGGGTAACCCACTTCTATCCAAACTAACCTTGAGTTTGGTTACATGTTGTTTTTGCCAAAATAACTTACGAGATGTATGATATTCCATCATGTAGGTAAAGTCAACTGTGATTATAAGGGGTTTTTATTTCTTTGGTTAGACATCTATTACATTTTCACTGACAGCTCAAATGTTGCCATGTTTTAGCCTAGACATCAGGGCTGTGTTTGGACGGCCATTAGACATCTTTTTTTTAATGCAAAATTGCTTGCTGGGATGGGCTGCAAATACAGTTTTATGGAATTTAAGTGTGTTATTTCTCTGCCACTATTGGCACCAAATGAAAAATAATGATTGTTTCCAAAACCGTCTTCCAACCCCTTCCAAACAGGTGCTCCAGCTTAAAACAAACGTTATAAGTTGTGCCAAAAGTTGTCCTCATTAATAATGGGAAGCACCAGTCTTGGGAAAGTCAAACTGCAAATGGCTTAAGACTCTTGGAATTAAAAAATTGGCATCCACATACATTCAGTTGTGTGGCGTTCTTAACCGTATTAAATATGGACAGTATCACAGCTGACATCTTCTCTGAATATAATGAATGATTCCACACATGATTATTCACCTCAGTTAGTACCAGAGCAGCCCAAGACTCAACCTTATGCTGTTGTCGAGGAACCCAACTGCAAAATCAAAAGGGCCCAGTTTCACAGACAAGGCTTATAGACTAAGCCAGGATTAGGCCTTAGTTAAATTAGGACATTTAAGTAGCTTTTTTTAAACATTACTGATGTGCATCTTGAGACAAAATAATGGCACTGGCATATTCTAAAAAAATTGTTTTTACTGAGACAGCTCAAACATGCATTTTAGTCTGGGACTAGTCTTAAGCCTTGTCTGTAACACCAGCCAAAGGAGTTGCAGTGACAGCTCTTTGTTCTTGATTAATCTTAGAAAGCTTTGCCCAGTAAGTATATCAAGCCACTAGATCACTAGGTCAGAAAACAGAGCACCAGGAATTAGGTTATGGTCAGCCCCATCATCCCATTTCCAGAAATAAAGAGCATCTAGACTTGAACTCAACTAATGACATTTATACAGAACATTCCAGGTCTTTAGATGGTGAGTGTTGTTAAACTGCAGTCAAAAATGTTGTCATGTTGAAATATCTTGCAGGTCTCTTGAAGAAATGTTTGCTTATGTCACTAGGAATGTGGATGATGCCAAAGACAGAGGAAGTCCACTGAAGTAATTCATTTTCTTTCTATAGTTATTCTCGCCGTCTCCGTGTCATACGGCAGAGACTGTCTAGATAAGGTGTGCGGTAATGACTTTAAAGGTCCTGCTATTGGGCAGCTCACCATTCTCTTTGACATGCCTGAATGTAATACTGTAAAACACACATTTCACGGCCTTTAGCTGTGTTAGTGACAAGTTATCAGTGACAAATAATTAGTTTGTCCGAACTGAAAATTTAAATGCTGTGCATTGTGAAATAAATCAGAAATATATTGTTTAATACAAAGTTATGGGGAGCAGTATTGTTTCGCTCAATGCAATAGGGGTTGCACAGACTAGTTCAACACTAGTCAGGTTTGCTATAAGTCGACAAATTTGGTTTGCATCAACTAGTCAAGGAATATTCCACTGAAACTGCAGCCAACTAATGAAGTACTTTTCTGGGGTGTGTTCCAAGGGCCGTCATTATCAACAAAATTCACTGATATAGGGCCAGATTTACTAAACAGGGCAAATTAGCGTGAGAGCGCAATCCCATAAAAGCACTGATGGGAGTGGAAAGTTCTGTGTGTGATCATTTCCATAATGACCAACACAATCTACCAAGAGCAGCAAAAATTATGTCTGGTTTAAGACATGTTTTTTTGGGCGGCAAATAATGGCGCAAACACCAGTAATTTGACTAGCACAAACCTTAGTAAATCACCTTGCATAATTCATTTCAATACTCTCCTCCCATAAATGTTGCGTCTGATAGGGAAACTCCTACAAATGCATATGCAATAAGGTCAGCCGCAAAAATAACCCTGTCCACGCCTTTTCAGCAATAATTTTTCAATGCATGTCTTCACAGACATCAATGCATCCTCACAGTCGTTTTTCAACACCAAAAGAGGCTTTGCGATCGCACTGTTCGTAAATCTGGCAATTGGTGTCCCCCAAAAACGTACATTCACAAGCAGATTAATTAGCAGAAGTTATTACTCCACCACTTGCACAACACCGTCATTAATGTTCAATATTGTTTAACTAACACAGTTACTATGGTCATCAATTTCGTTTTGCACCAACTAGTGGAGGAAAAATCCACCAGAGCTGCATTTACCGAAGGGAAACGTTGACCTGCCAACTAATAAAGGGCTTTTCTAGGGAGTATTTCCCAAAAGTATCGTTAGCCAAATATGATTGCAAGTTCTGTCAACATAATTCAACGATTTGATAGTGAGCAGCGAGTTGCGTCGTTGTACAGGAAATGCACCACCGATTGACTAGTCGCCAAGTAAACAGGAATCGCTGCACAAGGCCTATGATGCAGTCAATTGGTTAGGACAAAAACTAGGATTTACTGTGTTGCTTGTGAGGTCAGGTGGGCCAATCATAGGATCTAATAACATTGTTTCAATTCAAAGTTTCCACTCAGATTCTATCCGCCAGGTCAGGTTTGGCATACAATGCTATCCCTAGAGAGCTGTAATCCGCACATAAACAACCTTATAAGCTGTGACGTGGTCCAGCCCTGTGTCCAGACGTGGATGTGCAGCTATACCCATTAGAGGTGGGGTGTATTGGGGGGAGGGGGGTTGGCTGGTCCTGTCATTAGAACGGCAGGCTGCCTCTCTTTAATGGGCCAATTGTGGAACCTGATAAAGGGCAATGCATCTACGGTCCCCGAGTCAACTCTGACATGGTTTCCAGGGAAACGGCACCCACGGGAGTGGGCGGGAGACCTTGAAGGGGGAAATATTCTTCTGCTGCGCTGTCTGAAAATAACCAGAGGAGAAGGAGGGGTGGGGAAGAAAACGGAGGAGACGCAGAGGGGAGGACAGAGCAGCCGTGACACATGCACACGCCGCTGTCTGAGGGGTTAACTCTAATCAGACGTGACAAACGCCTTCCCCGGACTGAGTGACAACGCTGTGGCAAAAATGCATGCAAGATCCACACAGAGATAAGTAAATCACAAAAAAAAACCTTTGTGATGACTACAGGGATCACAAAATAATTACATCTTCAACACATCCACTTTCACTACATTTGACTGAAATAACCTCTTGTGATCTGGACGATATAATGACTTTGCATCATTAAAGGTGAAGTCATTTTTTCACAATGCTAAATTGCCCATATTATGCTCATTTACAAGTTCATAATTACATTTTTGGTGTCTGCTAGAATGATTTAAACTGATTCAACTTTAAACATTATTTTTCTCATACTGTAGATCACTGCAGCCCCTCTTTTCTCCTGAAACGCTCTTTCTTAGTTCATGTCTCTTTAATGCCCGCCTTTCTGAAAAGCTCACTCTGCTCTGATTGGTCAGCTAGCTCAGTCTGTTGTGAATGGTCAACCGTGTGTCAGAAATATTTGCTGGTGTGTTAAGCAGTACGCACGATACAGTCACTATTTCAATAGTCTTTAGTAAAAGAACCAAAATGCAGGAGGATACACTGGAACATAAATAAGCATCAACACACGCAAGGTAAAGACGATAACCATCAAAGAACAACCAGTGCTTGAAGTGGGGAAAAGTGGCGGTACTCTCTTGTGCTCCGGCTAGCATATGCAAATCATTATCAAATTTGACATTTCTACAATGACTATTCACCCAGACATTGACGCTTTGACTCTGTGTGGCAAAGTATTGGCAACATGTGAGAAGTGGCGGTACGCAAGAAAAAGTGCACTAAAGCACTAAACTTTAAGCATGGTTTCCACCGCAGGAACTTTCCCCAGGAACTAGGGACTTTGGGGTGGTACTCTGTGTGATTCGACCACAGGGACCAGGGTCTAAATGAAGTTCTGGGTAAAAAGTTCCCCCTCAGAAAGTCCCTGCTCACGAGGTAGTGCTTTTTTAAAGTTCAGGAACTTTCGAGGGTGGGACTTTGGCACGGCTGAACATGCTGATTGGTTGAGTTCACGCAGCATTTTGATTGGTCGACTCCCTCCAGTCTGTTGCTGTGCGTGCAGTAAGAGTTGTTTTCTTTTCAAATCAATAATGGAGATTAAAAAATACGACGATGGACAGACGATGAGGTTCAGTCTTTATTAAGCTTATATGAGGAGGACAAAATCCAGCGGGAACTGGAAAGTCTTGCAGAGTCCAACGTCATCGGACTAATTTTCCTAATCTTCGCGGTACTTTAGACCACGATGGAAACGCAGGAGTTAAGAGACAGGAACAATAACACAACCCTGGCTATAACGGTCCTTACCATAATCGGGTTTTACCTCCCAAGTCTTCAAAAACAGCTGTATTATATGGTAGCTATGGCGTCGATATTGGAAGTCCATAAAAAAAAATATATATATATATACACTCACCTAAAGGATTATTAGGAGCACCTGTTCAATTTCTCATTAATGCAATTATCTAATCAACCAATCACATGGCAGTTGCTTCAATGCATTTAGGGGTGTGGTCCTGGTCAAGACAATCTCCTGAACTCCAAACTGAATGTCAGAATGGGAAAGAAAGGTGATTTAAGCAATTTTGAGCGTGGCATGGTTGTTGGTGCCAGACGGGCCGGTCTGAGTATTTCACAATCTGCTCAGTTACTGGAATTTTCACGCACAACCATTTCTAGGGTTTACAAAGAATGGTGTGAAAAGAGAAAAACATCCAGTATGCGGCAGTCCTGTGGGCGAAAATGCCTTGTTGATGCTAGAGGTCAGAGGAGAATGGGCCGACTGATCCAAGCTGATAGAAGAGCAACTTTGACTGAAATAACCACTCGTTACAACCGAGGTATGCAGCAAAACATTTGTGAAGCCACAACACGCACAACCTTGAGGCGGATGGGCTACAACAGCAGAAGACCCCACCGGGTACCACTCATCTCCACTACAAATAGGAAAAAGAGGCTACAATTTGCACAAGCTCACCAAAATTGGACAGTTGAAGACTGGAAAAATGTTGCCTGGTCTGATGAGTCTGGATTTCTGTTGAGACATTCAGATGGTAGAGTCAGAATTTGGCGTAAACAGAATGAGAACATGGATCCATCATGCCTTGTTACCACTGTGCAGGCTGGTGGTGGTGGTGTAATGGTGTGGGGGATGTTTTCTTGGCACACTTTAGGCCCCTCAGTGCCAATTGGGCATCGTTTAAATGCCACGGCCTACCTGAGCATTGTTTCTGACCATGTCCATCCCTTTATGACCACCATGTATCATCCTCTGATGGCTACTTCCAGCAGGATAATGCACCATGTCACAAAGCTCGAATCATTTCAAATTGGTTTCTTGAACATGACAATGAGTTCACTGTACTAAAATGGCCCCCACAGTCACCAGATCTCAACCCAATAGAGGTGGAACGGGAGCTTCGTGCCCTGGATGTGCATCCCACAAATCTCCATCAACTGCAAGATGCTATCCTATCAATATGTGCCAACATTTCTAAAGAATGCTTTCAGCACCTTGTTGAATCAATGCCACGTAGAATTAAGGCAGTTCTGAAGGCGAAAGGGGGTCAAACACAGTATTAGTATGGTGTTCCTAATAATCCTTTAGGTGAGTGTATATATGTCTCCTTGACATGGCAAAATCACTTATCCAACTGTTCCTTGAGGTCAGGCCAAAGCAGCCAGTAGGAGGGAATTATGCAAATGTGTAAAATGACTACAAGAGAGGTGTTTCAGGCAAGTGTTTTTATTGGAGAGACTGGCATGGAATGTATGCTTTAACTTTGAAGATAATTTACACAAACAGCTGTAGTACACACTAAAGGACAGGTGAAATAAAAAAAAGCATAATAGGTGTCCTTTAACATGCTTTCATATTCCGCAAATTCTAAACTATACCAGCTTAATATTCCCCTAATTCTAAACTATTCATAAAGTGATTCACCTGATCATTACACAATGAATGTAAACATTGTGGTGCTATTAAAACATTTGACTGAGCATCGCAAGCAGCCTGACACAGCAACACTGGCTCAACCAATCCCTGAATTTGGTGATAGGTATTTGTTTCTTCAACCAAATGGTAGATGCTAACCTGGTTTGAAAACATTAAACTTACATAACTTTGCATTTTTTCTGCTCTGGTAAGTCAGTCTTGTGCTACCAGTGGCACCATTGAACATCATGCAAAAAATCCACACTGTCATGTGACAATAGCAAAATGCACCTGAGGATATGCAATGAGGATAGTCAAAAGTCTTGCTATATGAAATTAGGTGTGGGTAGTTTAAGATTCTGATGTGTTGTCAGAAATGACTTCAGTGCAGGGCCGTAACCTCCATAGACATTGAGAGGGACAAATGCCTTCTAATAATTAGAAATGCCAATATTAGAAATGCTTGCACTGCTCTGCTGCACTTCATTATTCACCACTCTGTATGTTGATGTTAGGATGACAAAAAGGGTTAAAAGTCACATTTTTAGTCTGGTTTGCCTCAGCGGTCAAACAGCAACATCAATGTCAAAATGATTGAGATGGCCAATCAAATCAAAGTAGGTGGAGTTTACCAGTCACAGAAGCAGAGCAGTTCAACGCTGTTTAACGTTGAAAGAAAGTGAGGTAATCGAAACGTTTAATACATGTTAAACAACCAACAGTAACGTCCAATAGCTATGTTTCCATCCACCTATTTTTATGCGCATTTTGGGATATCGCATTAAAAAATGTGCATAAAAAACATATGCGCTCGTTTGAGTCAGATACATTTTCTATCCGATACGGAAACATGCGCATAAACTACGATGGAAATGCATTTACCGAATAAATTCTCTGATGCGCATACAAAAAAATCATGCGACTTTCGCGATGTAACAGCATAACTGTATCCTACTAACCAGCGGACAAATCTTGTTTGCAAAACATCTGAAATGCTGTTTAGGTCTTTCAAAAGTCTGTTGTCAAAGATGCTCGGTATATTTCTTACACGACTGCATTCCCAAGCAGCAGCATCTGCCTCTGAAAGTTTATTGTGACGCACAAGTTTCTCTGAGATGCAAATCATTTATTATATATACAGTACGAAAATGATTATATATGGTGGCTTCTCCTATGTTTCTTGGTGATTTTTAGCAGTAGTTCATCAGAAGTGATGATTATGTTCTCTTCGACTCACTGAATGGAAACGGTGCTTTATTCGCAAATGTTTATGCGATATTGCAATTTTGCACATAAAGTACATTCGCAACTTTTGATGGGCACATAGCTAGTGATGCAAACTCGACTTTTTTCTCTCAAATATGGCCGTTTTGAATTGAAAAAAATGCATTTATGTGATTCATGTCATTCCTGAGTGTGAAGAGACAAGATTTTTTGGCAAAATAAAAGTACATATTTTAATGCAAATGAATACAAATATTATTTGTTTAAAATTATTATTTTCCAACTAGACTTACGAATTTCCTTCACTGTTATGTTTCTATAGGTTTATTAAAAAAATGCCCCTCCCCAAAAACCCCCTAACTGAGGATAGTAAAATCATGACTTGATTAAAATTATGATTTGCATTTTTATAATGAATATGTGTGTTTTTGTTGTTATTTGAGACATCAGGATTGATGGTATATAATAAAAACTTTTTGACAGTTTTTAGCAATTTAAAAATGTTTGACGGATTTTTTTTACACGGCACCCCTGCACTCGCCAAGCGACAGTGTTGGGAAGCACTGATTTAGAGAGTAATATGCTATTATTATCATAGTTCAAAATGCTGCTTATTATTTAGGTGGAAACGGTGGTTCGTTTTGGGGGGATTCTTTGATGAATAGAAAGTTCAAAAGAACAACATTTATTTGAAATAGAATTGAGCAATGTTTACTGTAGCAATCACCACTAATGATTTCATTTTATCAGGGTAACAGAATCCATCCCATAATTTCACAACTGTCCACGAACCCTGAAAATATGCAATGCAGGAATTCAAATTGCGATGAACATTTAGCACACATTTTGATAAACCAGCGGGTAATATACATGTAATATTTTGGCTAAAAATGTTGCGCAGCGGTGCTGGTGGCGAGTGGCCTGTTCTCTGTGGTAGTCCTGCTCAGCTGAAGCATAGCAACAGACCTGCCCTGCCTATAAAAATAGGATGGGCCTCAGCGAGACCGCTCGAACACAGAGGTTACAGCGCGCACTTCTCTTCATTGATTATGCGCCACAGCCCTGGAGTGAGCCGCTTACAAGACACATCTCCTCATCCCTCGCTCTCTCTCCCTCTCCCCACACGTCATGTTTTCCTGCCATTTTCCCCCCTTTCTGCTCGTGTCTCACATTTGGGCCATTTTCCTGCCTACACACGCATAAATATTTCAAAAAGAATTGTCTTCTTTCTTCATTTCAGATTTTCTCGTACATTCTTCTTCCATCTTTTTGGAATGAAATGTTAATATTGTACAGGCTGAGGTGGTCAGAGAAAAGCACTATAATCTATAATCAACTCAATCTCAAGATTTTCAGCATGTACAGCAAGGAGGAAAAGAGAAACGGGTGCCCTTCCTGTCTGTAAAGAGTGATTTACTGCTTTCATTCAATTGGCGGTGGAGCTTCACCGACCGTTTCTCTGGCAGCCAATAGTATCATCAAACGCAAAGCCCTTCTCTCAACGTGTCACTGAGGCACATTCAAATCATTTGATGTTTTACTTTTCAACATAATGCCACCAGAAAACCACAAATGAGATTTGTTTAAAATCACAAATGTTTCTCTGAGCAATGAGATTAAATAGAGTGCATGTGGAGACTTTTGCTTTCTCCTGCTTCTTAGACTTTTCACCAAAGAAACACACCAATACAACCACACACACACACACACACACACACACACACACACACATGAACATCTCTCAACTAAATAACATTTTCTGAAGAAAAAGCCTGTGCAAAACTTAATGCTTGTTGTTACACTGAAAAACAACAACAACTAAATCATGTATTATATATAACAAGTACATTTTTTATATTGCTCTAATAAAAAAAATCACACATTTTCCACATTTTCTTTTTGCTAAATAAACAAACTTGAAATTGTTTTGGCTTGACAGCAGATATCGATGTGCTGAACATATACTGGCTAGCTTTACTGACTGCAGAAAATATTATGGGTTTTATTAATTTTTAGATGTTTTTTCTACAATATAACAGAAAAAAAAAACTCACAATAAACATCAATGTCTTTGAAAGTTTACTAAATGAAACATTGACTGATTAAATGTTTTTAGTTTGATCTTAAATTAAAATTCTTCTTTTATATTATAGTTATTTTAGCTTTTGTTTGTGGTGAAATTAAGTCATGAATAGCAATATTACATTATAAAATATATTTTTATAATATATTATAAACATTTTATATGTTACATTTTGGCTTGAAAATATATGATATAAATGTGGTGGTCTTTATAATAAAATAGGGGTTTTAGTGCTGCAAATCGATCTAACATAAAAGTTTGTGTGTGTATATATACAGTCAAACCAAAAATGTTTTCAGACACCTTCAACATTTCTCATCGCCTAGAAATCTAGACGCACCCTAGCGGCAGCAAATCTAATTTGCAGCCAGGGTGTCTAGCAACTCTCCGTTGGCTTGCGAGCTGGAAAAAACAAACTTTAGTCAGGCCAATCACATCGTGTATAGAGTCGGTGGGCGGGCTTAACTTAATGACGGCAGAGTTGACGCGGTTCCACGTGCTACTTGTAAACAAAGAAGCTGGCGATCAGCGGTCTTTCGAATCGGCTTTGGCCGCGACTCTGGAAGACTTGAAGCTTTTCTTTGAGAAAAGAACAAAGAACGGCACTGAAGTCATTCCTAAGAAAGGAAGATGTGTTCGGAGTTTTGCCGACCGGATACGGTGAAAGTTTAATCTATCAACTCGCGACGCTTCACCTTCTTCATTGCTCTGGTTGGTTGTAGCGCTATCCTATTCGTGCAGAGGGAATTTGAAAGAAACCGTTTATCCCGCCTCTCGGATTGAGCCCTGCCAATGGTGTGTTCCCAGACCCAACATTTTGATGTGGGTCTGGCTTGTCAGGCTACATTTCTCACATTATCACAGTTTATTCGCTATAGTTTAGAAAATGGTAATATGACAAGAACTCAGAGTTAAACTGTCTCAGAACAAATTCTTCTTGATAAAGTCAGATAACTTTGATAGAAGATTACAATCAACCAATCAGCTGTCAGCTGTTAAATTTAAGTACACAATTAGATAATACCAATTTAAGTCAACCAATGACCACGCAATGCTTCATTTTGTTCAGTCTGTGGTGTAAAAGGTCGCATTAGCAATTAAAGAAAAAAACACTTAAGCAAAACATGGTCAGGTCAAAGTGTCTGAAGAATTTTGGTCCCAAATGTGTATCCATTTTACTGGTAGTCCAGTGTATGAAGAATTTTTGGGTATAATATGTCACAATTTACTTTATTTTACTCTCCTCACTTACATAAATGAATAGTGTCCTGCACCCACTAGTAAAAAAATATATCTGGAGTCTGAATAATTTTTGGTCTGCAATAAAAAATCTGGGATTTTAATATAAACTCAAAGATTTCAAAGCAAATGATCTGGTCTTCACATTTACTAGCTCTATACTCCTAATGTATATCAAAAATCGTCTTGTTTGTGTCGTACACAACGTTTGAACTTTTGTACAAACATCATTGTGAGGAGCTTGAATAGAAAACCTCACTGAGTTGGTTGCTAGGGTATTATCAGGTTGTTGCTAGAGAAACCTTTGAGCAATAGATGTTTGTTCTGAGCATGCAGGTATCGTACCTGTTTTTATTTGAGCTCTTATTTAATTGCTGGTTGTGGATGAATGATAATAACATTGATAATGAATTGTCCGCCGCGACAAAAAGTGACGTGATCTTCCGTTATTTTAGTTGTATGCACTTATTAATGGGTTTTCTCCTCACTTATATTTCGGTGATATTTTCTAAGAGCTCAGATTATGGATTAGGTGGGATTATGCAAACGAGTCTGCACATGCACGCTTATCGCGCTCATTGCTTTGTCCTCTCAATGATATTCATGCAAATTCCCGCAGTGCCGTATCTTTGCTCACAGCTGCCAACTGGAACTAAAGGATTATGCAAGCAGCTTCAACAAGCAAATAGATTTCACCCACTTCAGAAGAATCACTAGTTACGCTGCTCTCCATCTGTCCGCAAGCCATTTACAAAATACTTTTTTTTTTGTAGATTTGTTTTTGCGTGTTTTAATAGAGTACTTTATAAAAGTGTGCGGGTGTGAGGGGTGTAAAACGACTGCGGTAGTAATGAACAGTAAGGTGAATTGTTTAAAGGGGTCATGAACTGCATTGGTTTATTGTTTTATAGCAAATGTTTCCTGTGGTGCACTTAAAATGTTAGTATGATTTTTCCATAAAAATGTGTCATAATTTAGAAATAAAAGGCATTTTAGCCTCTGATTTGAACGCTCTGTTTGAAGGGGCGTGTCTGCTGTGAGACTTCAGTGTAAACGCCCACTGCTGTGATTGGCTGCTGTGAGACTTCAGTGTAAACGCCCACTGCTGTGATTGGCTGCTGTGAGACTTCAGTGTAAACGCCCACTGCTGTGATTGGCTGCTGTGAGACTTCAGTGTAAACGCCCACTGCTGTGATTGGCTGCTGTGAGACTTCAGTGTAAACGCCCACTGCTGTGATTGGCTGCTGTTAGACTTCAGTGTAAACGCCCACTGCTGTGTTTGGCTGCTGTGATTGGCTGCTGTGAGATTTCAGTGTAAACGCCCACTGCTGTGATTGGCTGCTGTGAGACTTCAGTGTAAACGCCCACTGCTGTGATTGGCTGCTTTTAGACTTCAGTGTAAACGCCCACTGCTGTGATTGGCTGCTGTGAGACTTCAGTGTAAACGCCCACTGCTGTGATTGGCTGCTTTTAGACTTCAGTGTAAACACCCACTGCTGTGATTGGCTGCTGTTAGACTTCAGTGTAAACGCCCACTGCTGTGTTTGGCTGCTGTGATTGGCTGCTGTGAGACTTCAGTGTAAACGCCCACTGCTGTGATTGGCTGCTGTGAGACTTTAGTGTAAACGCCCACTGCTGTGATTGGCTGCTGTGAGACTTCAGTGTAAATGCCCACTGCTTTGATTGGCTGCTGTGAGACTTCAGTGTAAACGCCCACTGCTGTGATTGGCTGCTGTGAGACTTCAGTGTAAACGCCCACTGCTGTGATTGGCTGCTGTGAGACTTCAGTGTAAACACCCACTGCTGTGATTGGCTGCTGTGCGACTTCAGTGTAAATGCCCACTGCTTTGATTGGCTGCTGTGAGACTTCAGTGTAAACGCCCACTGCTTTGATTGGCTGCTGTGAGACTTCAGTGTAAACGCCCACTGCTGTGATTGGCTGCTGTGAGACTTCAGTGCAAACGCCCACTACTGTGATTGGCTGCTGTTAGACTTTAGTTTAAACGCCCACTGCTGTGATTGGCTGCTGTGAGACTTCAGTGTAAACGCCCACTGCTGTGATTGGCTGCTGTGAGACTTCAGTGTAAACGCCCACTGGTGTGATTGGCTGCTGTGAGACTTCAGTGTAAACGCCCACTGCTGTGATTGGCTGCTGTGAGACTTCAGTGTAAACGCCCACTGCTGTGATTGGCTGCTGTGAGAGTTCAGTGTAAACGCCCACTGCTGTGATTGGCTGCTGTTAGACTTCAGTGTAAACACCCACTGCTTTGATTGGCTGTTGTGAGACTTCAGTGTAAACGCCCACTGCTGTGATTGGCTGCTGTGATTGGCTGCTGTGAGACTTCAGTGTAAACGCCGACTACTGTGATTGGCTGCTGTGATTGGCTGCTGTGAGACTTCAGTGTAAACGCCCACTACTGTGATTGGCTGCTGTGAGACTTCAGTGTAAACGCCCACTACTGTGATTGGCTGCTGTTAGACTTTAGTTTAAACGCCCACTGCTGTGATTAGCTGACATCTTTGCATATGAAATAATAGCTGGTATTACATGTTTAACTCTCTCAAAAACTTTTAACACGTTTTTACTATTAGAGCTCTAAAGGTTGACTAATCGTGAAAAGTGTTGATTATAGCATTATATTTAGATTGTGGCATGAAAGGTTGCAGTGATGAGCATTGAGCGCTGTTTGACTGACAGCTCCAGTGATTGTAAAATGAGTGTCGTTTGATCGCTTTCTATATATAATTTATCCACAGATATAGTAAATAACAGATTATGTTCATGCTACTAAGTGAAGTTGACCATTTAGTCACTGATTTGATTTAATGACACATCTGAATGTACATGAATCATTACATTTCAGAAATCACTGATCACAGATCAGGCATAGCACGGTTACTTACATGTGGCATTACTGTCGAGTCCATATTTCCAAAAGTCTGTTTGCAAAGCCTGCACCAAATATAAATAATGCTCAACTGAGACATTCACACTGTTGAAAATAAATAAGCACATTCCTAGCATTAGGATCCTTTGGACAGTAATGTTATTTTTAATCCAGTGATCCCGTATTGCTCTTCTCTCCTTGTCATCTCACTAACACACCAGTGGGCGGGGCCAAAGTTGCAATGATGAAGTAGGCGTTGGTTTTCTGCAGAGGCGGTCTTTCACTTATCTATTACAGGCACATTCCACAACAACTCATTATCTGGCCTTGGTTTCAATAAAAGTTGTTGTTGGACTAACAAGGAAGTTTTTAGTTCTGAAACACAGGATATTCTTTATAGTATGATGACTTCTTATATGTGACAAGCTCAAGGAAAATGTGATTGCTCAGTTCATGACCCCTTTAACTGTTTTTGTCATATAAGACATAACCTAATCATCAGATGAAGACCACCTGGATGATCTCATCTGTATTCACAGGCATTTATGTTTAGATAAACACTGAAAGGTCTAGTTGTCTTGGCACTAATTGGAACTATAATTTTCAGGAAATTGTCAAGTGTGCCGCCACAGGTGAGCATTTTCAATACACAATCCAATAGGAAGTGTACACATTTGAAATACCACTAAAAAGATGTTCAGATGTTGTCAATACACATGGTGTTACTTACAAATTGTAGTCATTACGTTACCAAAAGTGTAATAAGTAATGTGATTTATTACATAATGAATGTAATCTGATTACTTTTAGATTACTTTTGAACTAATTGACTTGTCATATTGATTTGAATAGGCTAATCTTGTACCATATTTACAATAAAATACAATGGAAAAACAATATATTACATTCCTTGTTATCAACAACATATGCATAAAACATCACATTACGCCAGGCTTTCCCGGACTGGGATTTGTGATGGAACTGCAGGAGTTTCATAAGCTGACAAAGCAAATCATTAATAAAAATGTAAAATTAAAATAAATAGATCATTGTAAAATAAAAACAATCAAAATAAAACACTTTAACACAATAATAAAACACTAAAATATGTGACCATTAACAACAGCAGAGAACTGCGGACATGCAAATTGTTAAATTATTAATAATCAAATAATAATAATAACACTAATCAAAATGAATGATTTAATTATTAACTTAAATTCTCAGGCACTACTGAAGTTTGGGAATCCCTACATTATATGTAAATATGAAATTATAATTATTTTGTTTTTAAAGTGTTTGAAAGACAAAAGCCTTCCAAAGGGAAAAAAAAAATAAAAAAATAACTTTTCTCATGTATAACGTATGTATAACGCTTTTTCAGAAAGAAAAATTTAAAAGATACATTTTTAATAGTCTGCTATTGTGTGAATAATATGAGAATTTTATTTTAAGTACTTAAAGTACCTAATTTTTGGAACCTGATTATGTAGTCCAGATTACATGTACTCAGTTACCCAGCATTGTCCATACACTGATATGTTTCAGTCAATTCAATATTTGTATTTAAAATCCATCTGTACAGGCTGATATAGGAGCCGACTCCATCTTAGTGATACAGAAAAGGCATGAAAGTGGCATTACTGCACAGGCAGACTCGTGTGGAATGGATTTGACCTAATAACCCAGCAATTATCAGGAATTAGCCCTATAATAGCGATCAGCACAGAGCTATGAAGAGAACACTGGGAGTTTTTTAAAGCCACAATGATGGCATGACTAGACGTGGATGGTAATTTACTCTATGTACTGTTTCTTCTGTGTATCACCAAAGTAAAACATATTTAAAACCCTGAAGGGTAACATTTCTAAAGTGAATGGTCATACTAAATGGTTTGCATATAGAGGAGTGTGACACAGTGAGTAACACCATCAGTTTAACCAATTAGAAATGAGCCACAGGGGTGATGATTCACTTTCATATATGATCAACATCCTGCTGAGGGACAGTAGAAGTTGCATGTGTATAAAAATATAAAGGATTTACATAACAATTAAGTAATAAATTAACATTTTAGATCTGGGTTCTAATTTGATTTGTGATCATGCTAATGGATGTTAAATGACAGAACTAGTCACTCCAAAAAATAGCTCAATAGACAAACTCACTTATTGAGGGCAGGATTTCCATCCATTAAAGGTCCCGTTCTTCGTGATCCCACTGTTCAAACTTTAGTTAGTGTGTAATGTTGCTGTTAGAGCATAAATAATACCTGTAAAATTATAAAGCTCAAAGTTCAATGCCAAGCGAGATATTTTATTTAACAGAAGTTCCCTTTCAAAGCCTACAGCGAACGGCCGGCTTGGACTACATCCTGGTACTTCCTTCATAAATGACGTCAGTAGAACAGTAGAACAGACTAACCTCCGCCCACAAGACTACGCGCAAAAAGGGGGCGTGGTCTTGTTGCTGTCCCACGTGGAGAAGAGGAAGTGTCGCGTGGAGAAGAGGAAGTGTTGTGTTTGAGTGTGTTTGTCGCCATGTCGTCGAGACGCTGTTATTTTCATCCTGGAGTCAAATCACCTTTGTTTGGCTTTCCCAGGGACGCTGTAGAGATCATTGAGCGCATACATCTCCCGTTAAGAGGCGTGACCTTTCCACGTTCGCTAAGCTGCTGTCCAATCACAACACGGGAACCGCTGGCACAATCAGAACTCGTTACGTATTTCTGAAGGAGGGACTTCATAGAATAAAGGAACTCATCAGCCGTTTTTAGGACAGTGAAAACCGGTATACAGATAAGTAAATTGTGTTAAAAATTCTGTGTTTTTTTACACGCGAAACATGAACACATGTTATATTGCACACTGTAAACACAATCAAAGCTTCAAAAAGACACGAAGAACGGGACCTTTAATGCAATAGACATCAATATTGTAAATCCTGCAACATTTAAAAAAAAAATGATGTACATTTATAACACTAATACTTTGTATTTTATTACTTTTGCATCAAATTAGAAAAAAAACAAGTCACCGCTGCTGTGAGGGTGTTTCTAATACAGCGTCTATGGGAGTAATGGAAAAGAAATAACATGTTTTGACTGCCGTTATCAATCGCACACTATTTTTTCCCTCTTTTTGAAAGTTGTGAAATCACTATTGTGGTGTTTTTCTTTTGCTGTTTGGGCAAATGGGCACAAAAAAAAATATTGAATGTATTCTCTCATTCACAGCTATAATAGTTAACCCAACTATGACGACTTCCGCTCTGAGAAACCCGGAAATGTGAAAAGGCTCTATTAAATTTAAATTGAGTTGGCCCAACTCAAATTGATCAAATCGATACATTTTTATATGCTTGTCAAATTTAAATGAAAACATTTAATTGGAAAATCAGTTATAAGTTTCACATAATGTTTATAATGTTACGCAATGTATATAATGAACAGACATCACTCCGGACATTAGCACAGACCACTGTGTGCCCAGTAGGGATGGGCGGATCGATCCTAGAGTATCGATATCTCCGATACTGGCATTGTATCGAAAGTATCGATTCTCACTTTGAAATATCGATTCTACATGGGATTTATTTTATATGAATATGTTTATAATAGTAGTAGTAGGCAATATTGTATATAAGTTTACTTAAATATGAACGTCAATGGGAACTATTTTCCATCCATTATCCAGGTACCAAGTGATGATTACATAAATGAAATTATTTGAATAAAATAGTCTAGTCACGTATATTTATATTATGCTTTAGGCCTATACAATACAGATTGTTTCAGATATGAAGATTAAATACAGTATTTCATGAAGAATATACTGATTATAATAACTTACTGGACATTTTCATTTAAACAGTAGGCTTTTACATTTTTCATTAGTCTATATATTTTTATATTAGGCTACTTGGTATCTTATGCTGGATATTCATAATTTTTATTTACTTTTAAAATGTGTTTATTAAATAAATTATAGTTTAACCTGGGAAAGATTTACTAACATAAATTCTTTATGCTTGTAACACAGCTTTATGTATTATATTATAGATGATTTCAGTGCAAATCACAGACTTTCTTTTTCTTTTTTCAAAGAGAGTTGATCAGAAACCGGTTCAAGAGGAACATTTTCATCATGCTCTTGTTCCATCACAAAAACCTTTTTGGGGAAAAAATGTAGAAACATTATTTGACAATCATTGAAAATGGTTTGTGTGACGTTACATTTTTGTTATATAAATTGTTTTATTTGATTAATAATGTTCAGTCCTTTTAAATAAATGTAACAAAAAAGGAGTAATGTCTATTGCTGTTTATTTAATATTAATAACGATGGCTTTCTAAATGCATTATGAAATCACTCAAATAAAAATATTTAAAGTATCGTTATCGGTATCGGTATCGATATCGACGATACTGGTTTTGAAAGAACTTGGTATCGGATCGAAAAGAAAATGATTGGTATCGCCCATCCCTAGTGCCCAGAGCCTAATTGTAACCAAAAAAAATCAAAAACATTACAGAAACTCCTCTAAATGTCCAACATAACTGAACACTAACATTAAATAACAACATATTTCCCTTTACAGAAAAACACATCAAATAGCACATCAAATGTACCCTAAATACCCTAAATGTACTCTCCTAATGCAGTACCTTGCAAAGCATGCTGGGAACTACAGATCCACTGCCCAGTTAGTTATGTCAACAAAAATGATTTTTCGTTTTAACACTAATGAATTAAGTAAACTTCTGTTTGAAATATATTAGGTTGAGTGAACACAATTAAATGAAGTTGTGACAAAATGTTAAATAATCGTGTTACTTTAGCTCATTTTAATGAATTAAAATGAACAAGAGGCAAACAACCATTTTTTTGAGTGTATTGATTCAGCCGATTTTCCCATTTCATACACTTATAAATCACGAATAGCATGGGTTGTAGCATATACTTCTACCAAACAAGATTACACAAATGCCACAGTGGTCAAGCCAACATTTACCACAAAAGTGACAGGTTATTATATTAAATAAAATGATGTGTTGCAGTCCGCAGGCCACGCACACGGTAAAACCGTGGTATTCTTTTGAAGTACCTTTGAGTAACATGCAAATAAAATTATCTGGTGTAACGGGTGTCATTATTGTACCACAGCACCTCATGATTTTGCAAGCCAACAGTGAGGACCGGGAGAGTCTAGTTAAATACATCACTTTTAATTATACCAGACATTCCAGCGGTTACCCTTTCCCAAATTAATTATAGTAAAGGGAAAAAAAAGCCAAAACAACTGAACGTAACCAGCCTTGCCAGAACAATATCCTTCTGGGAATTCTTTAGCCAAAAACAACTTTTACAGAATCAACAGCCTTCTGTAATACCCATGTGGTGTTTTTCTGTCCCAGAGGAATAAGTATTAATTAGTGAAGGAGGGTGCAGAGGCAGCGTCGCCACGGGACAGTTCCATATGAGACACACATGCAAGCCAGGGGCCTGTTTGATTCAGATGATTTCTGCTGAGCTATACTCCCAAACCAGCCAACCTGCTAATTACAGCTGGAGGAAAACAGGCTGGTCCCGTTTGCACCCCATTCCCCATTTATAAAGACTTTCTGAACAAGACGTCTCGTTTTTGGCTTACATTTCTGGTACCCTGCAAACATGTTCAACCGGTACATTTAATCGCTGTCTCCAAGTTTTAAGTAAAGTCAATATGGCTAAAAGTTCAATTCATAAATTGATTGCATATTCTCCCACTACTCTAAATGGACGGAAACAAAGATGTTGTTATAACTGTGCTATCTCTTAATGGTGTCACATCAAGAAGAAATCATGTCCTTGACAGTGTAACAATTACATTTCTAACTGAAGACACCTTTGAAAACAGAATTTATTCTGCTTGAATTTATTCAGTTTGACTGTGATCTCTACAGTTTAATTGATAAAATAATTTAAATTAAAAAAAAGAATTTAAACACAGTGTAGATGTGTGTTTGTGTGTGTGGTTGTGTGTGTGTGTGTGTGTTTGCAGTTATGCGTGTGTGTGTGTGTGTGTGTGTGGTTGTTTGTGTGTGTGTGTGTGTGTGTGTGTGTGTGTGTGTGTGTGTGTGTGTGTGTGTGTGTGTGTGTGTGTGCGTGCGTGTGTGTGTTTGTGTGTGAGTGTGTGGTTGTGTGTGTGTGTGTGTGTGTGTGTGTGTGTGTGTGTGTGTGTGTGTGTGTGTGTGTGTGTGTGTGTGTGTGTGTGGTTGTAGTGTGTATGTGTGTGCATGTGTGTGGTTGTAGTGTGTGTGTGTGTGTGCATGTGTGTGGTTGTGTGTGTGTGTGTGAGTGTGCAAGTATGTAGTAGTGCATGTGTGGTTGTGAGTGTATGTGAATGTGTGGTTGTGTGTGTATGGTTGTAGTGTGTATGTGTGTGCATGTGTGTGGTTGTGTGTGTGTGTGTGTGTGTGTGTGTGTGTGTGTGTGTGTGTGTGTGTGTGTGTGTGTGTGTGTGTGTGTGTGTGTGTGTGTGTGTGTGTGTGTGCATGTGTGTGGTTGTAGTGTGTATGTGTGTGCATGTGTGTGGTTGTAGTGTGTGTGTGTGTGTGCATGTGTGTGGTTGTGTGTGTGTGTGTGAGTGTGCAAGTATGTAGTAGTGCATGTGTGGTTGTGAGTGTATGTGAATGTGTGGTTGTGTGTGTATGGTTGTAGTGTGTATGTGTGTGCATGTGTGTGGTTGTGTGTGTGTGTGTGTGAGTGTGCAAGTATGTGGTAGTGCATGTGTGGTTGTGAGTGTATGTGAGGTTGTGTGTGTGCGGTAGTGTGTGTGTTTATGTGAGTGTAAATGTGTGCGTTAGTGCATGTGTGTGTGTGTGTGTGTGTGTGTGTGTGTGTGTGTGTGTGTGTGTGTATGTGTGGTCGTGTGCGTGTGTGTGTGTGTGTGTTTAAGTGTACTACGGGTACTTTCAGATCAACCCCATTATTTCAGTCAGTAACTGACTACATTATTTTTGTTATTATTTTAATTAATTTGGGTATTTTTACCGACCACCATTAATCTAACCACTATATGAACTATAATATAATATAGTATAATAGCAATGTTATAACATAATGATAGAACATTTTTAGAGTGTAACAAAAACAGTTTTCACTGAACACAATGTTTCAGTGCTAAAACAACATAAACAAAAAATAAATTAAATAAATATATATATATATATTAAAATGAAGGATCTGAAAGCAGTCAATACCATTAAATAAATTAAAACCAAACATTGAGTTTAATTACATGACCTGTGGACACAATTCAGCATTCAGAAGCATCATTCCAGAGATGTCAGCAAAACATTTATATTATTATTATTATAACTGTTATTGATATTATTATTGTTGTTGTTAACATTAGTATTATTAATGATTAAAAACACTATGTGGATGCACCATTTAAATGGCATTTTAGAGCATACGTGTGATTTTGATGTGTTGAGCAGCGTGAGAGTGTGAGATGCTGAATGTTGACTCTAGCTTTGAGAAACAGACAACAATTACATTTGCCCTGGGAGGATGGAGAAACCTGACCATGTTGCCATGGCAACACAAGTACAGCAGAAAGTAACGGGAAAATCGATTCCAAATTTTCTCTCTCTCGCTCTCTCTCTCATTTCAGCACAACCAGCAATAGAATTCCCCTTCACCCCCATGTATTCGGAATACCATAATTGATCATTTTAAATACAACAGGCACGTATCACATTCCAAGCAGCAGCTTCTTGATGCAGTATGTTATACATTTGAACATTTGAGTGACTGGCTCCGCACTTTTTCTTACATAAAAGCCACAAAAGCACAGCTGAATTCATGTGATAAGCAAATGCTGCTGGCAGAAAGCGTTGTGATTGGCTGACCCGTGCTACATTAAGATTGCAGTGTACGTCATCAAGAGTCAAAGTTCAGCCTGCAAGCTCATGATATCCCACCGCAAACTGAGGGGGAAAACCTCTCATGACATTTTGCAGATCAGTAATGAAGATGATTGTCATTTTGTCTAAAAACAGTGAGTTCTTTTAGAAGCTGACAGCTTGCACTAATAAAAATGTACCACAATGTTCACACCAAGAACGATAACTATAATGATAACTATATTAGCGTCCACACCAGCGGACGATAGCGCTCTGTTTATTATAAGCGCGCTGCAGTTTTGGCCCTTTAAATGCTCCAGCTTGTTACAGCAGGATGGATTCTGATTGGCTGTCAATGTTTTTATAGTTGATCAACTGGAAAAAATCGTCCTGAAAGTAATTCCACGATATCGTTTCTCGATGTCGTTATCATTATAGCAGTGGCGTGAACGCTGCTATTCTTTTATATTAAGAACAATCTTTACAACAATATATTTAATGTCATCTTTATAGTTATCGTTCTGGGTGTGAACAGCTGGTTACACTTTATTTGAAGGTGTCCGTGTTACAGTGTAATTATACATTTAAATGTGGGGTAAGTGCTTTCTGGTAACCGATGTTGATTTCAAATCACCAAAACAAACACGCCCCTATTTTGATAGCTCCGCCCCACACATATGTAACCCAGGCAACGACTATAGCGGAATCTGCTGTGCCAGCTGGCCGAGGGCATGATGTCATTAATAAGTGAAAGCAATGTGTGTTACTATGGTAATCCAGATCGAATATTCAGTGAAAAAGTCATCCCTTCAATCCCAAAAACACAAACACAGTTCTCATGAACAACTCGATAGCACGAGCACGACAGTCCAACTAACAAACATATTACAATTGTGACAAGATTAGAGGGTTATATCGATCACGAAAAGAGGAACCAAAGGAAACAAACATATATTAGGAGTTTATTGTCTTACTGTTCGGACACACTTTGGGAGCGGATGCTTGAAACAGACAGTGAGGAGATTTAGCCTCTCCAGTCTTATACGGTGTGGAAATGAACGGGTCTTTATCATCGCTGAAGTGAACGACAATACGATCGCAAATGAACAAGCAAGCGAACATGACACACGAGCATATTCAAGCAAACGGCAGCATATATTATTTCTGTGAAACAAAATCAATGTTACTCGCCTATCGAGAAGAAATAAAGCAACCTTGCCTTTGCTCCTTGAGTTCTCTCCAGCGCTGGAAAGCTGATACTTCTTGCCTGATCGTAAGCCTTCTTTTCTTCCACATTTGTTTTTTATCTGCCATCTCTCTCTTTCTGTCATTGCTCGGCTAATGCCCGTCCTGTGTCGTGTCTTTTGAATAATGGCGTGCACTGAGCGCTCTCTTCTCCCCGTCATTAGCAGACACGCCCCTTACGGCTGATTGGCTATACGTTTGTTTTGGTACTCGGCCCGAGACTTTTCGAAAGCAGTTTTGAAATACCACTTACCCCACCTTTAAGTACTAATGTACATACTATAGGGTTAGGGGTTGGTTTAGGATTAGTTATGTGTAATTATGCACAATTCATAGTAATTACTATAGTAACTACATGTAATATGTAACAAGGACACTGTAAAATAAAGTGTTACAAACGGGCCTTATGTCAAGGTATTGCATTGTACTTAACCGTTTTTATTCAGAAATATTACGTAAGATGACTTCAACTTTGACTGATTGCATTATATTAAATCAACAGAAGTCATTTATAATGGTCAAATCAGATATAAACAGATCCTCAAAGTGATAGTTCAGCCAAAATGTAAGCTTACAATGCTTATTTCTTAAAGGGATAGTTGACCCAAAAATGGAAATTCTGTCATCATTTACTCCCTCAAGCTGTTCCAAACCTGTATGAGTTTCTTTGTTCTGTAGAATACAAAGGAAGATAGTTTGAAGAATGTTGTTAACCCCACAGTTGATAGACTTCCATAGAATTTTTTCCATCCTATGGAAGTCAATGGTGCCCCACAACTGTTAGGCTACCCACACTCTTCAAAATATCTTCGTTTGTGTCCAACAGAAAAAGAAACTCGTACAGGTTTGGAACAACTCGAGGGAGTAAATGATGACAGAATTTCCATTTTTGGGTCAACTATCCCTTTAAGGGTGCAGTTTGTAATAAGGCTGTGTGATATTGAAGAAAAATTCGATATGCGATATTCTTGTTAAATAATGCGATACTCGATATGCGAAACGATATTGCTTTAAGTGTGTAAAATCTATTTCTTTCCCCAAATGATATCTTTCCCTTAAAGCATAAGCGACTGTGTTTACATGAATACTCATCAAGACAGCCATTTTGACATAACTGTGTGTGTATTTGACAGTTCGAGCGTGTAACAAGACACGAAAAAAAGAACGGCTTGTGCGCACATTTCGGTGTGTGTGTCAGACAGCAGGCAGCGCGAGACTGCAAGGAGTTTTTTTCCGCAAGTTATTGCATTTAATAACTCTTTTTAATGTCAAGCAAGTCACATGTCATGTGCTCAGTCTATTCTCTGCTATATGCATCAACCTAAAACGTACACTTTTCACAATGTTGAAGTAGCCTATTAAAATCATTCAGATATTGCGTGCCATTGCGATATGCATATTGTGATATGTACATTTGTGAAATTTTGTTAATTTCGATATATTGCGCAGCCCTAGTATGTAATATTGACAGCTAGTGGTCAATATATTGGAGTTGTTTCTCCTGTACACGCCTCCTCAGACTCAACGCTTACGCGGGTTGCCAAATCAAGGACACGCAACAGAAACGAGCGCAACTGACAATCGAAGGCGACCAGCATTACAGTGTAAATTGATGAGTTGATTCATCCGCATTTTAATATGCTTCTGGTCATAAAGGTTTTTAGTTGGATGCCAAGGTTTTTAGGTCGGTAGATTTTGCGATCACTGACCCAGTTTGTTCGCTGGCTTTCATTGCTGCAATACACTGTGAAACCTCATAAGTCATGGATCAAAATTAGACATTTTGCTTTTCTGCCAAAAATCATTAGGATATTAAGTAAAGATCATGTTCCATGAAGATATTTTGTAAATGTCCTACCGTAAATATATCAAAAATGTATTATTAGTAGTAATATGCATTGCTAAGGACTTCATTTGGACAAATTTAAAGGCTTTTTTCTCAATATTTAGATTTTTTTGCATTCCAGATATTCAAATAGTTGTGTATTAGCCAAATATTGTCCTATCCTAACAAACCATACATCAATGGAAAGCTATTTATCCAGCTTTCAGATTATGTATACATATCAATTTCAAAAAATTGACACGTATGACTGGTTTTGTGGTCCAAAGGGTCACATTTTGTAAATTGATCGCACAGACCAAAACAAAAACAGACATTCTGACACGGAACACGCATTTCAAAGTAGAATAAACAAAGTTTCCTAAATATGCTAAACATCTGCAAATATATTATGGTTTTCTTTTTCTTTTCTTTTTTTTTTTTTGCTTTAGTGTACAGTCAAAAAAAAATGACATACGGCACTTTTAAATGTACACAGTTTACATACATTTCAAACAAGCCATGCTGGCTACTGAAACAGTGTAAATGTGATTATCAGGACCTTTACTGGGAATGAAATATAGAGACTGGACCTTTGAAAACCCCTTATTTAGGTCATTAATAAAAAATCATATTTAAATTGATTCATTGCCCCATGTATTATGCCCCAAAGTCTGAAGTCCCCGTATAGATGAGAATAAACAGCCCCTGCCTGATTGCTGTCTGTGTGTCTCAGCCATAACTCTCAGCTGTCTTGTTTGACCTTCCATCCTCTTCCTTATTTACCATGTTAACCACCAGTCTTGAGCCGTTTAGTTCCTGCAGACTCCTCATAACAAACCAACCACTGTTATTTTGATAAAGCTATTGGATACCTTAAATCAAAGGCTATGTTCAGAATAGAATACCATCTATATACTGTGCACTTTGCATTATACCCTGAATACTTCCTAATATCAAATAAATAACATAACCAGAGTCATTGGCCATGTCACCCATGCCACAAAAGAAGATATGAAAAAATAAAATAAATTGAGCTTTTTTTGTCCATTGTCCGTTTGTCAACATTGGATGCCACTGACTTTAATTGTATAGAGAGAAAAAAGAAAAAGAAACATGAGACATAACTTTTTTTAAAGCTTTGTGTTCCACCGTAGAAAAAATGCATTCAGATTTGGACAGTACTATGGTAAGTACTTTGTTTACTTCACACTGAAGGTAAATTCGGTTGCCAGTTCACCTTTTAGTGCTTAATTCTGATCTGTACACACACAGTTCAATCGTTTATGGGGGTGACAACTGCTTTCTACAACCGAATTACCTCGAAAAATGCATATGGTAAAAGCCGCATGCTATGCAGTGAGTACAGAACTGAACGAGTTGCTTTTGACTTACGACGAGAGATATGAGAGATACATCTCTGGCCACGTTCTGGTGTGAGTCTCGAAATGTCCCCTTCACACAGTGAGAACAGTGACTGGATCTAGAACCTTCAGATGACATACAGCTCAGACATTCAACTGGTTGTCCAGTGAGGTTGCATTCACACAGCGTTGTGAGTCCTGAAAATGTATGGGTGTGAGTTTGGTTATAGAATGCGGTTGTCACTCCTGGCCTAATGGTTAGAGAGTCAGACTGGTAACCCGAAGGTTGTGGGTTTGATTGTCAATACCGTCAGGAAATGACCGAGTTGCCCTTGAGCAAGGCACCTTACCCCGAATCGCTCCCCGGACACCACAGCAATATGGCTGCACACTGCTCCAGGTGTGTGTGTGTGTGTTCTTGGATGGATTAAATGAAGAGGACAAATTTTGAGTATGGGTTACACAAATTTCAATAGTCTTGATTGTGGCATGATTCACAAATCATTGAAATATAAAATAAGCTATAAAAAGACGATCAGTAGTGTGTGCTATACTAACATTCATTTGACGAGTGAGCTAAAATGACCACATTATATCATGCTTATCAGATCACTAATGTTTATTCAGACCATTTTTAGCAAAGTGCATTCACACACTCTTGGTAGAAATCCCATGATTTAAGAGGAAGGAAGTGAAAATGTATTAGTAATGACATAGCCTTGATCCTCACAATTCATACATACCGTAAACATAAACTATGATCATATAAGATTCGACAGCAAGATTAAGCACAAACAAATCTTTTGTTGTTTTGAGTGCTTTTAAAAAGTATGCAGATCCAAAGATGAGACACAAAGCGCCACAAAGCACCTCTGCATCTGAACATATGGAAGATTTCAACCGCGGCCCAAAACACCTGCCACCAACCTCCTCCAGCAACGGGGCGAGACAGACCCCATTCCAGGGCACCTGGGGTAAAAACGAGGCCAAATCTACAGGCGTTTATAAACTGAAATTAATTGGTTGTTCCGCCCGTAATTAGCTCACGCCACACTTATTACTAATCTGCCATTTGGAGCGCTGCCATTTTATGCCCTGGCCGTGGTCCAGAGCGTGGTGTTATCCATAAGCTCGGGAAAAGTCCCGTTCTGGGGAGTGGAGCCAAACGGCAGCATAGCATCAGACAGTAACGAAGCCATCAGCGCTTATTAAAGATTAAGTCTCGCTTAGTCCCCAGTGGCCTGAGCAGACCGGTCGGTAATCATATTCATCCTAAACTGCCTAATCGCCACCATATTGCTCTTATTTATCAGTAAACAGTGATGTAAAAGGGATTAATCCAGGGTTATCTCCTTCGCATTTGTACGTATAAAGTGAATTTTTGAGTGCACTTTTCGGGGAATCAACCTAAAAATGGCTTATTAATTTCAGTAAGGTCATAACTAATTGGAGAAAGTATTTTAATAAAAAAAAAATTACAAACAGACCTTTGATTTAAAAATATTCTTTTTAGCTGTTGTATTAAAATTAGCGGAGTGTCAATTTACACCAAGTGCAAATAGTGTGCCTTGTTGGCAAGTGCTATTCGCACTAGCTCCGCCTAACAATGCCTGGTTTGGCCAAACAAGATTAAAAAAAAAAACGGTGTATTTTGACGTCTTCAGTGGCATAGTCAGAGAGTAAGGTTTAAGGATCTTTGACCCGGGTTCTAATCCACCTTTTTGCAGAGCTCGCTCTTCTCCCTTTTCCCATCACATATCACATCTTTCAATAAAAATGAAGAAAATGTTCTAAAAGTGGAAATAAAGTGCCTAACAAAATTATATTTAATAATAATAAAAGCATTTATTGGGTAGAGGTAGGGGTAGGTGTAGGATTTTATTGTCCCATTAAGGCGGCACCCATTTAATAATTAAAAAATATATAATAATTTACACTCTATGTTATTATTGCATCCTTTTAATGTACAACAATACTGAGGTGCATAGTATGTATCTGCCTAAATAAAGCATAAATAGCATCTAATTACTATTTACACATATCACACATCATAACTACTTTTACATGGTGTAAATAGAATATATCACTATTTCACTTAGTAAATAGCATCTACACTTATTTGCACTTTAGTTATACTTTGGACCAACTTAAAAAAAAAAAAAGAATTGTTAATGCCAATGTTTTATTTAATAAGACAAAAATGTAATTCATTCAAAGTAAAACGATTATTTATTAGCATGCTAATCTAAGTCTGCTCCTTCAGTAAAGACATCAGGCCTGATTTACTAAACAGGGCAAATTAGCGTGAGAGTGCAATCCCATAAAAGCGCTGATGGGTAAAGTTCTGCATGTGATCTACTGAATTAGCATCTGGTTTAAGATGGTAAATAATGCAGCAGACACCAGTAATTTGACTAGCGCAAACCTTATCCAAATCACCTTGCATGATTCATTTCAATACTCTCCTCCCATAATTTGTGTGTCTGAAAGGGAAACTCCTACAAATGCATATGCAATAAGGTCAGCCGCAAAAATAACCGTCCACGCCTTTTCAGCGCTAATTTTTCACTGCATGTCTTTAGTAAATCCAGACAGATGTTTTTTAACGCCAAAAGAGGGTTTGCGCTGCCACAAGTTGTTAGTAAATCTGGCACTCAGGCTGCATACTTATTTGGAATAAGTAATTACTTAAAAAAGTATGTTCTATATAGTATGAATGTACTACATTTACCATGTTGTCATTATCATGAGACCTACAGCGTCAGTTGTGTCGCTTCACTGTCATTCATAAATCCTCCCCCGTGGCCTCATGGGATAGTAAAGACATAATCTCGCCGGAAGAAGTTGGTCTTCAGGGACTTTACTGTGAATTCTGACATACTACTTTTGTCACATACTTTTTTCTCATTAGTGCCTGCGCGGATCGGTCGAATGAGGCATCTACGTATATATATATATATATATATATATCTTTGATCGCACTAGTATTTTGACCTTATTCGCTGGGAGTTATGGAGCTGGGAATACTAGATGACATTTGTCTGATAAGAGGTAAAAAAATTACATAAATACTGTTCGGTTTCTGGCAGAAACCGATCGTTTCGTGCCTTAAAGGGTTAGTTCACCCAAAAATGAAAATTCTGTCATTAATTACTCACCCTCATGTCGTTCGACACCCGTAAGACATTCGTTCATCTTCGGAACACAAATGAAGATATTTTTGTTGAAAGCTGATGCTGAGAAAGGCTTCAGACAGGCCTCCATAGGGATTCAGTACATTTACACTCACAAGACCCATAAAAGGCACTAAAAACGTCGTTACAAAGTCCATCTCACTACAGTGGCTCTACAATAATGTTATGAAGCGAGGATAATAGTTTTTGAGCGAAAAAAAAAATCGAAATAACGACTTTATTCCACAAGTTCTGTCTTCCTCTGCCGTGAACTCACGAAGCACCACGACGCATGCGCGAGAATATGACGCAGAACCGGCGTTCGGGAATCCATAAAATGCACACTTTAGTCCCATTTTGAGCACTACGCCGAGACCTAAAGCACGATCAATGTAGAATTCAACAGCTCAGATACGGTGCGTCTTCCTCTGCCCGTTGTAAACAAATCTCCTCGCTTCTGGGTCACGTGTCCGAACGCCGGTTTGCGTCATATTCTCGCGCATGCGTCGTGGTGCTTCGTGAGTTCACGACAGAGGAAGACAGAACTTGTGGAATAAAGTCGTTATTTCAATTATTTTTTTCCGCTCAAAAACTATTATCGTCGCTTCATAACATTATTGTAGAGCCACTGTAGTGAGATGGACTTTGTAACGACGTTTTTAGTGCCTTTTATGGGTCTTGTGAGTGTAAATGCACTGAATCCCTATGGAGGCCTGTCTGAAGCCTTTCTCAGCATCAGCTTTCAACAAAAATATCTTCATTTGTGTTCCGAAGATGAACGAATGTCTTACGGGTGTCGAACGACATGAGGGTGAGTAATTAATGACAGAATTTTCATTTTTGGGTGAACTAACCCTTTAAGACATCAATGTGTTGGCACGAGCCGCATGGTTTAATAAGGATTCGTATGTCTATGTGTTTTTACTCTCATTGCTTTTTTAAAACATCCCCATTGACATGCATTATACGACTATCACACTGCAACGGTTGGAGTTAAAAATCTTCATTTGTGTTCTACTGAAGAAACAAAGACACCTACATCTTGGATGGCTGGGGTAAGCAGATAAACATAAACATTTCGTTTTTGGGTGAACTATCCCTTTAATGCAGGTTTTTGGCTTTTTACAACTTAATTTCATCATAAACAAAAGCTATATTAGCTATAATAAGAAGTAGAATTTTCACTTTAGATAAAACTAAATACATTTTGTTTCAACAGTACTATAAATAAAGACAGAAATATTTTCTTTTGAAAAACCTTAATGTTTCTTGTGATGTCTTTTTAAAACATGCATCATCTTTTCTGATATGTGAGTATTGATTGGTGTCAGTCAATCAATCAATAAACCCCACAATCATTTCTGCAGTCAGTAAAGCTAGCCAATACATGTTCTGTAAATGAACACTGCAAAAATACTATTTACACAAAATTGTTTCTTTTAATTTTTTCTATTGTTTGCTTTTTTGCCAAACTGAACAAAACGAGGTTGAACCGGAAAGCATTTTTGATTAGACCGATATTGAAAATGAACTTAAAAAAATTACACTGTATTTTCACAGGTTTTTGTCTACTATGAAATAAAAACCGAGCCTTTAACCATTTCTTTAGGTACATCGCACCCTTAAAGGAGACATCAGAAAACCGATACCTCTCTCTCTCTCTCTCTCTCTCTCTCTCTCTCTCTCTCTCTCTCTCTCTCTCTCTCTCTCTCTCTCTCTCTCTCTCTCTCTCTCTCTCTCTCTCTCTCTCTCTCTCTCTCTCTCTCTCTCTCTCTCTCTCTCTCTTTATATTCCCTAAACGTTCACCAGCACTCATGCTGCAAATGCACAAATGCATCCTTCAGCTTATGCTCCCATAATTCTCAGTGGCAGCTGTGTGATTAATGTACATAGCTATTGATTTTTTAGGTCCTTTTTTTCCTCCTCTACACTATATCCTTCTTTCTTTTTCCTTCTCTCTCTCTCTCTCTCTCTCTCTCTCTCTCTCTGACGTATTTGGTGCGATGAAAGCAGAGGCTTTAAAAGCGCAGAATTGTACGTTCTACAGCTCACATCACAATTGCTGCTGCAAATACATTTCATCTGGATGAAACAATGATATGACAAATTAGATTTAGAAATTATCTGCTGGTCTAGTTTTCTCGCTGAAGTGAGCTGGCCTTTGGTCTAGTCGAGCAGCAGTTATGAGCTGATGTGATGCTTTGGAGATGATTTTGTGTTCTCTTCTTCAGCCGTGACCCAATTTACTTACAGCATCCGACGGAAGGACACATACCAGAAATGGATACATAGAAAAGTGAAGTACAAGAAACAGTAAAATGCCACGCCAGAGACCCCGGTTAGAATCCCGCTCAGAGCGGGTCGAGAAGGACCATTTACATTTGATGCCATTGACCAGGAAGGGAGTGAGGTTTAGGGGGATGAGTGTAACGGGCAGTAAGAGCTGTGCGTGTAAACCTCACTCCCCTGGCCTCAAGGGGCGCACTTGCGACTGCGGCCTTTAGCGTGCACGCCTCCCAAGCCAGAGACCCCTGTTTTAAATCCCACTCGAAGCGGGTCGAGTAGGTCCGTTTACATTTGATGCCATTGACCAGGGCGGGAGTGAGGTTTAGGGGGATGAGTGTAACGGCCAGTAAGAGCTGTGTGTGTAAACCTCACTCCCCTGGCCTCAAGGGGCGCACTTGCGACTGTGGCCTTTAGCGTGCACGCCTCCAACGCCAGAGACCCCTGTTCGAATCCCACTCGAAGCAGGTCGAGTAGGTCCGTTTACATTTGATGCCGTTGACCTCGATGGGAGTGAGGTTTAGGGGGATAAGTGTAACGGACGTAGGACAGTGAATGTAAACTGAGCTGCCA
The DNA here is from genome assembly GCA_023566225.1 of Romanogobio albipinnatus. Lineage (NCBI taxonomy): Eukaryota > Metazoa > Chordata > Actinopteri > Cypriniformes > Gobionidae > Romanogobio > Romanogobio albipinnatus. The sequence goes on from CM042247.1 coordinate 54,316,801, forward strand.
ATGTAAAACTCACTCCCCTGGCCCCAAAGGGCGTACATGCGGCTGTGGGCTTTAGCGCACCCCGCCTCCCGCGCCAGAGACCCCGGTTCGATTCCTGCACAGAGCGGGTCGATTAGGTCCGTTTATATTTGATGCCATTGACCAGGGCGGGAGTGAGGTTTAGGGGGATGAGAGAAACGGCCAGTAAGAGCTGTGTGAGCTGTGTGTGTAAAGCTCACCCCCCTGGCCCCAAGGGGTGCACTTGCGACTGCAGCCTTTAGCGCGCCCGCCTCCCACTCCAGAGACCCCGGTTCGAATCCTGCTCAGAGCGGGTCGATTAGGTCCGTTTACATTTGATGCCATTGACCTGGATGGGAGTGAGGTTTAGGGGGATGAGTGTGACGGACGTACATTTACATTTAGTCATTTAGCAGACGCTTTTATCCAAAGCGACTTACAAATGAGAGCAATAGAAGCAAGTAGAACAGTCAACGTAGGACAGTGAATGTAAACTGAACTGCGAATATAAGCTTCACTCCTCTGGCCTCAAGAGGTGCAGTAGCGACTGACACTAGTGGCTGCAGTCTTTAGCGCCCTTGTTAGCACGCCCGCCTCCCACACCGGAGACCCCGGTTTGAATCCTGCTCGGAGCGGGTCAAGTAAGAATGGTTACATTTGGTGCTGTTCATGGGAGTGAGGTTTAGGGGGGTGAGTGTAACGTAGGCAAGTAAGACCTGTGTGTGTAAACCTCACTCCCCTGGCCTCAAGAGGCGCACTAGTCTCAGCCTCAGACATGACGCCCACGGACGGTTGGCTGAACGTCTGATGCATAAGGCACACTTTTTTGTAAACACTTCAGGAGTTTCAAGGTCATCATCTGACTGTGAGACGTGTGTTGCGTTCTTTAACGGTCCGCCTGGAAACAAATGCTGTGATGCCAAACTCCCTCGTGGAAGAAGAACGCCATCATGTTTACAACTGTGAAAATGAGCGCTTACTAAGGATCAACTAAACACTGGATTTCCAAAAGTATTTGAAGTTCATGGCTCCATTGTTACAGCAAACTTAAACAAAGTTCTTGAATGAATAATGCAGGAACATCGACTTCCCTAAACATGATGCAAAACACACCTAACTGTGTCCGTGTCAAACATTGCACGGTGCACTAGCAACTGACACTAGTGGCTGCAGTCTTTAGCGTCCTTGTTAGCGCACATGCCTCCCACGCTGGAGACCCTGGTTCGAATCGAGTCGAGTAGGACAGGTTACATTTACTCCAAGTCACTAAATACAGGTTTATCCAGAATTATTGTATACTGATACAAGATACAGTATCAGTATCTTGCTTTAAGGATGGATGTTATGCATTTTTAATGGAACACAAGACAATAAGATAATAATGAAGAGCATCATTTATTCGTATACTTCCTGCATAGTGGAGTTAACTGAGATTTGGTTTTGTCCACGTCACAACTACTTTTGCAAGACGTCAATCGCTTGCATGGGTGGCGACCTTTAACCCACAAAAATAAATAAATAAATAAACCCGCGGCAACAATTTAAAAGTATTCCATTTCCACTGGAAATCCGTCGATTTGGAAACACAGCATTGACTACTGTCTCTCCCACAATGCCTTGAGGTGGCCTGTGTCAATCGCGAATTGATCATTTCAGAAATACAGGTTATCTCATTTTCTTGGTGTAAAGTAAGTTGTAATTAGTAGTTTGGTAGTTTACTGTAGAGTTAACTATACTATAGTAGCAGTTAGACTTCACTTAGAATTCAAATCTGGTTGCTTTAACATCAATACTATAATTTCACTTGATTTGTCTAAACAATTACATTTCTAGATCACACCACAACAACATCTGATCTTTTATGACGTGTTTGCAATCAAGTCTTTGATTTAACAGGGTTCAAGTTCACTAAAGGTAACAATAAAAAAATCTATGATTGACAGAACAAAATGACTATTTACAAGATATCAAAATCAGAAAATATACCTATAGTAATAATAAAATAGGTTACTGTATAATTTTAGTAAAAAAAAAGCAAAATATCAATCAAATATATACACCGCTTTGGAAAAAAAGCTCTGCAGCTGCGTCTGCTCATGAACAGAGCCGATGCTGATGGTTTATATATTCACATTTATGCATTTTGCAGATACTTTAATCCAAAATGACTTATGGTGGATTGAATGTATTGAGTTAATGCGTTCTCTTGGAAATCAAACTCTGTGATTGAACAAACTCTGAGACTGTGGCATGAGCTACATGAATGCTCAATATAGTTTTAATGGCTGAGTAAGATAGTGAAGGTAAAGCAGCCAATTAGGGTAGTTTGAATGCTTTTACTATTATTTTAAAATGGAGAAAATAATAAAAAGAAAAAAAGAAATCATTGTAGGCTTTAAAGGAATATATCCAGAGCCTCTATTATAAAAAAAAATAGGTAAAGAAAGGTGTGAAGAGGGTTAAAGCCACGAGAAACCTTCACGTTACTTCTACAGCAGAGAGCGAGGTTTCAGGAGAGACGTCCACACTGCATAGAACATTTGCTGTACACACAAAGACAAGGTAGAGCACAGAGAGAGAGAGAAACAGAGAGAGAGAGAGAGAGAGAGAGAGAGGCTTACATTTATCTTTCTCCTCTAGCTTCAGCCTGTAAGCCTGATGCTTCACCATCTCCAACTTAATCTGCAGGCTAGAGAAAGATGAAAGGAGTGTGGGTTTGTTCTAATGAGAATGCACTATCTGCAGGCTCCCAGCAGCAGCCACAGACACTGTCTCTGGCCCCAGCCGCACTCACTCAAACATGGCGCTGGGTTTTCAACATGTCTGACCGCCCCTCTGCTCTTTATATATTCTATAAGCAGCGGCAGTCGCCCAGAGGAGTCTATGCCATTGATACTCCTCTCTCCGCTCACGCGCTTAGTATTTATACCGGCTTTACACCCCTATAGGTCAGATTTTGATTTATGAATGTAGGAAGTGATCTGAAATTAATTGTTACTGTGATTTTTGTTTTGGTTACTTCACTGCAAAAATAAACTTAATTCAAATGGAAAACATGTTTATTTTTTTTTATTTTTCTGAGATCCTCAGCAAAGACCGCAAGAACCAGACAAGGCCTCCGCACAGACCCCGGCGTCCAGCTTCGGCTCCTCCCACTAAATGCTGGCATGATGTGTGCCGAAGGAACTGGAATAAATATTCTGAATGACCCATAATCTGACTTGTGATGCAGCCTGAATCAAAATGGCATCGTGTTTGTTCGTTGGCCAGAGGAGAACTGGCACCCCGACTGAGCCTGGTTTCTCCCAAGGTTTTTTCTCCATTCTGTCACTGATGGAGTTTGGGTTCATTGCCACTGTCGCCTCTGGCTTGCTTAGTTGGGGACACTTAATATTCAACAATATTGTTGTACTGACACTATTGGATGAGAACTGAACTGAACTGGACGACAACATCACTGTTTCCTGCTTTATAGATGAAATGAACTAATTGAATTACTGATGATCGTTACACAGTTATTGAAGTGAATCAAAACTGAACTGACTTCAGCTGAACAATAGGTTGAAAACAATCTGTATTGTATAAAATACTATATAAATAAAGGTGACATGACTTGACCCATTAACTCACTTAATGTTTATTCATTTTTATGAATTTTTAAGAAACCAAGTATCTCTTGTGATTAAAAAAAAAAAGGTAGATATTTGTACTGGAAAACAAGACAAGAATACTAATAGTGTTTCATATCACAAATGTTTATGGCTACAGGTTGAAGGTTATAAAATAACAACATCCATTGTCAATATGATAAATATAATGGCTCAGCAATATGGTGGAAATGTTATTTTTTAAATAGTTTTTTAATATCACTATTACTATTTCTCATGCTTGGGGCTAATGATTTGAACAAGTGTTAAACTTATGTGCTATGGATATGAATAATACATCAAATGGTAATAAATTGTAATAATGTAGTAATAAAGATTTTCACCTAGTGGACAATAAAATGAATGGGGGGGGGGGGATCATAGACACTGACTTAAGCCATGATACGAAGTGGCTGCTAGTAAGAAAACCCCTAGCAACCAATACTTTAGCACCCACACAACAACAAACAATCTGCATGCACAAGCACCACTCACATTCTCTTAAGGCAGCGGCTATTTGCACAAGTGTAAATAGCAACTAGATTCTATTTACACTAAGTAAAAATAATGATATATTCTAGTTACACTAATTGACAATAGCAGCATTTTCTTAGCGATGCTATTTACACTAAGTGAAAATCATGATATATTCTGTTGACACCATGTAAAAGTAGCAGTTCTTTGCAATATGTGTAAATAGTAATAAGATGCTATTTATACTTTATTTAGTCATATACATACTATTTGCACCTCAGTATTGTTGTACATTAACATGATGCAATAATAACAGAGTGTAAAGATTATATTTATTAAAATTATTAAATAGATGCACCTTAATGGGACAATTAAAGTCCTCCCTACACCGACCCCTAACCCTACCCAATAAATAGCCTACTCTATATCAACCATTAGCTCCAAAAATGGCTCGTTTCGATATTGTGGAATCTGTGATGTCCCACAATACATTTGCATATGCCTGCCTCCAGAGCAAGACATCAACAAATAGTTTAACATCATCGCTTCATAGGCCCCGCCCACTGGCATTCAGGCGCTTAACGGCTGACATTTACACTGGCTGTGAGTGTCGTGTCAAAAATAAACAGAAGCCATTATAATCAGTGACGCTGTCTACACTGATACGGTATACAGATGTGCATTCAGTTTCTGATGTTTCCACACACGTGAGTCTGGACAGGACAAATGGAAGAGAATAGTTTACTGACAAGCTTTAAATGAGCTGTCCTTTAAAACAGATAATTTCAGGAAGATGGTCAGCATAAGGGGTGAAAATAAAAAAAAATCTGCATATATATATATACACTCACATAAAGGATTATTAGGAACACCTGTTCAATTTCTCATTAATGCAATGATCTAATCAACCAATCACATGGCAGTTGCTTCAATGCATTTAGGGGTGTGGTCCTGGTCAAGACAATCTCCTGAACTCCAAACTGAATGTCAGAATGGGAAAGAAAGGGGATTTAAGCAATTTTGAGCGTGGCATGGTTGTTGGTGCCAGACGGGCCGGTCTGAGTATTTCACAATCTGCTCAGTTACTGGGATTTTCACGCACAACCATTTCTAGGGTTTACAAAGAATGGTGTGAAAAGGGAAAAACATCCAGTATGCGGCAGTCCTGTGGGCGAAAATGCCTTGTTGATGCTAGAGGTCAGAGGAGAATGGGCCGACTGATTCAAGCTGATAGAAGAGCAACTTTGACTGAAATAACCACTCGTTACAACCGAGGTATGCAGCAAAACATTTGTGAAGCCACAACACACACAACCTTGAGGCGGATGGGCTACAACAGCAGAAGACCCCACCGGGTACCACTCATCTCCACTACAAATAGGAACAAGAGGCTACAATTTGCACAAGCTCACCAAAATTGGACAGTTGAAGACTGGAAAAATGTTGCCTGGTCTAATGAGTCTCGATTTCTGTTGAGACATTCAGATGGTAGAGTCAGAATTTGGTGTAAACAGAATGAGAACATGGATCCATCATGCCTTGTTACCATTGTGCAGGCTGGTGGTGGTGGTGTAATGGTGTGGGGGATGTTTTCTTGGCACACTTTAGGCCCCTCAGTGCCAATTGGGCATCGTTTAAATGTATATATATATATATATATATATATATATATATATATATATATATATATATATATATATATGTGTGACCCTGGACTACAAAACCAGTCATAAGGGTAATTTTTTAAAATTCAGATTTATACATCTAAATAGCTTTCCATTGATGTATGATTTGTTAGGATAGGAATATTTGGCCGAAATACAACTATTTGAATATCTGGAATCTGAGGGTGCAAAAAAATCTAAACATTGAGAAAATTGCCTTTAAATTTGTCCAAATGAAGTCCTTAGCAATGCATATTATTACTAATAATACATTTTTGATATATTTACGGTAGGACATTTAGAAAATATCTTCATGGAACATGATCTTTACTTAATATCCTAATGATTTTTGGCATAAAAGAAAACCATACAATGTATTGTTGGCTATTGCCACAAATATACCCGTGCGACTTATGGCTGGTTTTGTGGTCTAGAGTCACATATATCAAAATGACCACTTCAAGAAAAGTGCAGCATTCAGACTGGATAGTTTACACTGTGTTCAATGACTGATTAATTTTGAACGTTTTTCCACTGGCTAAAACACTGGCACATTAACGCACCATGGCTGAAATGATTAATTCATTTTTCCAGTTAGCATCTTAAGCGCCAATCCACAACAGCATCTTAAAAGATTAACTCTTCAACGCATTTGCAGAATGCAAACTCTCAATATTTACGGCAAAGTCCCATTAGAAACAAACCATTAAATAAGTAAAGTGCATGTGGCTGTGATTTCCCCTCTAACTGCGCTGGAAGGGAAAGTGAATTGAGCTTAATGGTTTGACAAATGTCAGTGAATGTCAGCCATGAGAGAGGGACACTTCTGCGGCCATGAAGTAAACCGTAATGAGAAAAGCCAAAGGCAAAGCGCTGTAAAAAATGACAGAGGGACCAAAATTTAGCACAAATGCAACAAGCTGCGTATAGGATAGTTATTAGAGGAGCTGTCAGTTTCTGAGTCAAAAACACGCCTCTTTCATGTACATGACACATGGCAAATGTTTAAAGGGGAGGGGTTTGCTGATGTCATCAGAAAAGGAAAGCACATTTTTACATTTTGATGAAAGATTACAAAGATTTTTTTTTTTATTTGGAGTAACGCACATACTGCCGAATCATGCATGGTAAGACACAGAATGTGTATTATGAAATATTTCAATTTCATGTTGACTTTAACTACATGTTTCTGATTGCATCCCTTCAGTCACTAAAACCAGATCAAATGGGTGAGCCAATGGATAAAAGGCCTGCATGCAGAAAAGATGACAAAAGAAAAACGGCCACCATCAATATTCAGTAGTCAAACCCCTGAAATACACACAAAAACAGCCTGCAAGGTGCATTAGGACCTGTTGTGCTGTGGACACTCAAAGAGGAAGATACACTCACAAACGCACACACATGGGCCCTTTCACCTGCACAGCCTTTCATCTCTTTATTAGAGCTGTCAATTGTTTATCAAAAGCCGGGAGGGGACGGATCCACGGCCATGAATTTGAAAGCGCACACAGAAAGGTCCGTTTTAAAATGCATGACAGGTTAATGGTAAGTTAGAGAATCATTAGGCCCCGTTCATTCACATTTAAAACAGGCCCTCGCTTCAAATGACTAGGGAGCTGTCTTTATTTTGAGAGGTAATTCATATTGTAATTATATTTTCAATCACAGTTCATTAATTAAGACAAGTCCCACTCTGTAATCATGCATTTCATCTTCTCTGTGATTTGCGGGACAATCTCCAGTGTTAGCCGGAATTATAGGGCCGGAATAGCTCGCGCATTCACTCCGAAACACTGATTTATGCTAAGCAGACAAGGGAAAAGAGATTGAACGCTTCATGCTAACAGCACAATCGCTCTGACTCACAGTGTTGTACGCGTCAATCCTGATGTACAATTTTGTTTAATGATTACTAAGGGATTTCGGAATGCAAAATTAGCAAATCTATGATTCATTTTGGTTCTTAATAAATGATTGTGCAATTTAATACAAGTGTTAACTCAAATGATTCATAAAAATATGAGTCACTTTAATCTTTAAAAAAAATATAGAATTTGCAACTACATTTTTCAAAAGTGTCAGTGTGTGCTTGCGGTAAAATACAAGACGTGCTGCATCCGAAAATGAATACTTCCCTAATATATAGTACGCGAAAAAACAGTACGCCAAAAGAGTAGTATGTCCGATAATAGTAGGTGAAAAGTTTTACTATCCCATGAGGCCACGGGAGAGGATTTGTGAACAGCAGTGAAGCAACAGTAGGTCACATGATAATGACAACATGGTGGATGCAGTACGTCCAATTAACATTCATACCCACTGTCACTGTCAGTATATTATACCCACACTCATAAGGTTTAGAACATACTTTTCAACGGTCACAAAATAAGTTTCCAAACAAATCTAGTAGCCCACCAACTCACAGTATGCAATTTCGGACAGAAAATTCAAAAGTCACTTGTAAACAGAATATTTTTATTGTGCTTTTTCCAATTAATCTTTTTTTTTTTTTTCAAATGATGCAGACAGTGTGAAATAATTATTAGAATATATAAGAAGATAGTTATGAAATTAGCCTGAGCAAGTCAAAGTAGGTCACCATTTTCCCCTAGCCTGGATGCCAGTCGAACTTAGCCCCGCCCACAACATTTGAGGTCGGCAAGTTCGGTCTGGACTTGATCCATTGTGGAGCAACTATGCTCGAGCCAGAGCTGTTTGCACCAATCAAATTGTCAGGGCGGGCTTTATACGATAATGGACAGATGATCAACAGTACCGTAAGCATCCACCAAAGAGCGATTGGGTTGAATTCGTTCTAATCCTAAATGGAGAACTTGTTCGTATATGCGTTCACCTTTACTATTTCTCTCAAAAATGATGATCATGTTGGTTAGTACCTGTGTATCCTTAAATTCTTTTTTACAACACCAGCAAAGATCGTTTACACTCTTCTTCTTCTTCTACTTCTACCAGCGTGCGTGCAGTTGAGTTCTGTTGACAACTATGTGTTGCTCTGATTGGTTGTAGGTCTATCCAATTGAGTGCAGAGGCATTTTCTTTCCTGGTTTGGTTGAAACGCCCCAGGATCACAGCCCAATAGAGCAGTATCAGACTCATATTCTGACTAGAATTGAGTATGACGACATCAGCCTAATAAAAATGTTAAATTTAATTTTAAAATGTAATTTGGAATTTGCTCTTCAGGGGGGAAAAGTCAGAATTGTCCCAGGATCTATCGGCTGATAGACATTTCAGATTGAGTTTAAGGTTGAAAATGTCTATTAAGTTTTTAAGATCTGTTCAATTTATTTTTTAAGTCCACATTTGAAGAAACACATCCAATTACACCTGGGAAGTACCATTAACAAAGCCGCTAGGATAAGAAATCAAAATGTCATTTGGACCCATTTTTTTCACAAACCATTTTTCTGCCACAATATGATGTATTTCTGTGTGAAATCACATGTGCAATGAATAAAAAATGTAGGCTGGACTTGACTTTATCCATCAGGAACTGACTGGATCTGAAAAAGTTGTTTTTTACTACCAGAACAGCTGCAGAACTCGCAGAGTATGCAATGCATTGTGAAGGACTGAAACATGACCAGCATTCGCTTTTGAGGAGGTCTTTTGGGACAAGCAGGCTGAAGGTCAAGTTCACACCCAAGATCATCTTGACATATCCCGATATCTACACTTCTTTTACAAATCTATCATTACTGGCATTAAATTACTGTGGAAACTATTGGCAATATTTAGAAAGGTTGCCATGAAACTGCATAAAATAAATCAGTCCGGATTGTCACCATCTTTAGTGACCTTGTTTTTTATAATAAAAGTATATCTATATTGGTAAGTCTTTATGTCTGACTTAAAATGAGCCAAGAACTGAAGTCTCGTCGGAGCTTCGAGAGCATGTGCAAATGGTTTATTCATTGATTTACTACAGCTGAATTTTAGTATTGATTATTGTGAATGAAAATCATATTTAGGGAGAGCAATTTAAACAAATTACTCATCAAATGTAGACATGTCCGCAACTCTGTCTGAACAGGGTAGGCTATTTTAGATAAATAACGCAAATGAATGCCTATGCCATAGCAATTACTTGTTAACATAGGATATGTGATGTATTTTGTATTATTTAAGCACCTATAACCATATCACTTTGACAGAACTTTACTTGTTTACAAAAACCAATTAAGTCAATAATTCAAAAAGGTTTTTTTTTTTAAACTACTGAAACTACTGAAAAAATTATTACATTTAAAGCTCTTTATAACTTGTACTTAGCCTTATGAAATAGTAACAGTTCAACTATAGCATGTGTTACAATAAGGATATAATTCCAGGTAAGACCATTGATGGCTCCGCAATAAGGCCAATGTTAACTTTTTTCTTTATTTTATTATCTACACTCACCTAAAGGATTATTAGGAACACCTGTTCAATTTCTCATTAATGCAATTATCTAATCAACCAATCACATGGCAGTTGCTTCAATGCATTTAGGGGTGTGGTCCTGGTCAAGACAATCTCCTGAACTCCAAACTGAATGTCAGAATGGGAAAGAAAGGTGATTTAAGCAATTTTGAGCGTGGCATGGTTGTTGGTGCCAGACGGGCCGGTCTGAGTATTTCACAATCTGCTCAGTTACTGGGATTTTCATGCACAACCATTTCTAGGGTTTACAAAGAATGGTGTGAAAAGGGAAAAACATCCAGTATGCGGCAGTCCTGTGGGCGAAAATGCCTTGTTGATGCTAGAGGTCAGAAGAGAATGGGCCGACTGATTCAAGCTGATAGAAGAGCAACTTTGACTGAAATAACCACTCGTTACAACCGAGGTATGCAGCAAAGCATTTGTGAAGCCACAACACGCACAACCTTGAGGCGGATGGGCTACAACAGCAGAAGACCCCACCGGGTACCACTTATCTCCACTACAAATAGGAACAAGAGGCTACAATTTGCACGAGCTCACCAAAATTGGACAGTTGAAGACTGGAAAAATGTTGCCTGGTCTGATGAGTCTCAATTTCTGTTGAGACATTCAGATGGTAGAGTCAGAATTTGGCGTAAACAGAATGAGAACATGGATCCCTCATGCCTTGTTACCACTGTGCAGGCTGGTGGTGGTGGTGTAATGGTGTGGGGGATGTTTTCTTGGCACACTTTAGGCCCCTTAGTGCCAATTGGGCATCGCTGAAATGCCACGGCCTACCTGAGCATTGTTTCTGACCATGTCCATCCCTTTATGACCACCATGTACCCATCCTCTTATGGCTACTTCCAGCAGGATAATGCACCATGTCACAAAGCTCGAATCATTTCAAATTGGTTTCTTGAACATTTGAACAGTTCACTGTACTAAAATGGCCCCCACAGTCACCAGATCTCAACCCAATAGAGCATCTTTGGGATGTGGTGGAACGGGAGCTTCGTGCCCTGGATGTGCATCCCACAAATCTCCATCGACTGCAAGATGCTATCCTATCAATATGGGCCAACATTTCTAAAGAATACTTTCAGCACCTTGTTGAATCAATGCCACGTAGAATTAAGGCAGTCCTGAAGGCGAAAGAAGGTCAAACACAGTATTAGTATGGTGTTCCTAATAATCCTTTAGGTGAGTGTATAGCATGTATTATGAAAAATAGCAGCCTAAAACATACCACAGTTGTAATATAAATATTTTAAGAGATAATCTATAACCACAATAAATACAATAGAATATGATCAATTCAAGTAAAGGTGGTCATGAGTAGCAAAGCTTTCTAATGTTGGTGCAAGATGATATTTTCTCTTTTTAGTTTATGTGGCTTTTTTAGATCATGTTTGACCTTCTCCATAGTGTTTTAAAGTGGAAAGTTATCAATAGATTCAAATGGGTTGCACATTTTATCATCAGAGTCGCAAAAGGAACGGCTTGTGTAAACCTTACATAATTACATGCAACTAACCCTCAACCTAACCTAACCCTATAGTAAGTATGTTGTTAATATTACTCAGTACTTAAACATATAATTACACTGTAACAATGACACCTTAAAATAAAGTGTAACCAAGTTAAGTGTAACCAAGTTAATTAACAACTTGTACTATAGGGTTAGAACACAGGACCCTTAGAGCCAGCTAGTGTCTGGGGGTCAGAGCATTGGACAATCATAACCAGCGAGAACAGCCTGGGAGTCAGAGCAAAGGACAATCAGAACCAGCTAGAACAGCCTGGGAGTCAGAGCAAAGGACAATCAGAACCAGCTAGAACAGCCTGGGGGTCAGAGCAAAGGACAATCAGAACCAGCTAGAACAGCCTGGGACTCAGAACACAGGACTAGACCGACCTGGATTAGAACATCAGCCAACTGTCATACTCTACAACTAGGCCTACTCTACATTCCTGAAGGTTACAGATGTTAAAGATGAGGAGTTGCTCTCTACGTGTGGCTTCTCCAGGCCTTTTACATTTACATTTATGCATTTGGCAGATGCTTTTATCCAAAGCGACTTACAGGGACCTTATTACAGGGACAATGGAGCAACATGGAGTACAGTGCCTTGCTCAAGGACTCACTGGTGGTGACTGCTGGGATCGAACCAGCAGCCTTCTGCATATCAGTTCCATGGTTTAACCCACTGGACCACCATCTCTTTTAGGTTGAGGCAGCTTCTTCACCACATCACTTTTAGGAACATGTGCCACAGGTTGTCTTCCTGGTGTATTGCCTTGGCATGATGGCTTAAAACATATGTAATGTAATATTACATTAAAAAATGTTTAAGACTAAACTTAACTTGTGCCTCATGTCTCACTTTACCCCACAGCATTTGTCTCACTTTACCCCAACGCCACATTTTTTGAAAAAACGATCTCTCTTAGCAATTCGGGCTAATCTTCAGCTAGCATCATCACATGGTTTTATATGTTGGTAGTTCATCAACATGTGTGATATAAGTTTTTCTACCTGAATTCATTTGCTTTGGCACAACAGTTGATTAAGTTGACAGCAAGACAATTTACTTTTACATGCAAAAAAAATATTTGAGTGAAAAAAACCTGCTTGCCACAGCACCATGAGGTCCTCTCCTTCATGGCCAAGGGGAAATTGAAGGGGCTTGAAAACATAATGGTCATATGACCATAAATGTGTTCTGTTGACCAGATACAGGGGGTGTCTCACATTACCCGATGTCTCACATTACCCCACTCTCCCCTACATTTGTTTCTTGTTGTTCTCGTTCTATGAAATACATTTGCCTTAACTAACCAACAAGCATCCTACTCGATTTCCTTTCGGCTGTCCACATCAACAACAACAATTATTCACAAAACTTGGTTGATGGGGGGAAAAAAGGAATGAAGCGCAGACACACGGCAGCATAAACATCTCATTGTATATGTCACAAAGCCCATTTCTCTGCAAGAGTAAACAATTCTTCAGCCTCACATGCCAGAGAGCTTTCAGCCTCACGTCTGAGGTCCTTCATCATTAAATATTTAGCGAGGGATGAGCGTTGGATAGGTCGAATGCTTCTGACATTTTGCACACGGTTTGATATTGGCATGTGCTGCGTCCACATCAAACAGAACAGTTATCCATCCTTATAAATGAGACTCACCATGTAATTGCAGAACCATTCACAAAGGTATAAGGAATATCATGCATAGTATTCCATATTTCACCAACCACTCTGGCCAATTACTACCAGATTGTTACCATGGAAATGTCGTCAGCTAGTCATAAGTGGTGATGTACATTGATTGGTGAGAGGATGGATTTTTCAATGCTCAATAAAGGCTCTGGTACAAGATGTCCATGGCCAGATTCTTTAAGAGGTGTATCTTTGAATTGTAGGGCTCCAAATGACTTGTGAATGTACTTAATCAACTTTACAGAAGCTTTTACATTTCTAAAGCCACAAACCACACTTGAACTTTCCTAAATGCTCCAGCAAGAGGGTACCAGTCAATCGAAGGGTTGAAACAAACATCAACCGTAAAGTGAAGCACTCAACTATTTCAAAAACATGAGACAGATCAATATTAAAATGCTAAGCGACCCATTTTGTTTCAACATTGGGAGATTGAGACACAACATTTATTCCAGAGAGAGCGAACAGCAGTTGTTTTTTTTTTTTAAAGTATGCAAAAGAAAGGCAGTGATATTGATTCAGTGATTTAATCACTGCATTTCAAAAGTCTTGCAAGTTTATCAAAAGCAATGTGAGAGATCAGCCCTACCTGAGACAAGTGAGACTGTGTCTTTCTCCCATGATACAACACTGACGTACTCCTCTACTGAGGCCGGGATAATGCACTTGAAGACGGCCGTATTCCCTCGCATGACTCTCTGATCGGCCACCCGCACTGTGTACGGCTCCCGGAATACTGTGGTGTGGAGAAAACAGCAATTTTACTCAATGTTGTTCTTGCAATTTCAAAATACTACCTGAAAGTATAAATTCTGAAAATATGCATGTCCTGATTTTTCTGAGTTAGACACGTTCCTGGGTCAACATATTTTGTTGATCCTGGAACAACATTCCTGTCCGAAAATATAATCCTAACAATATCCCTACCCCTGAACCCAACTCTACCCATAAGTTATCCCTAAAATCAGAGGGAAATGATCACTGATGTAAAAGCACCTAAGCCTGGTTGTAAGACTAAACTTGACATTAAAAGGTTAGTTCACCCAAAAATAAAAATTAACCCATGATTTACTTCCCTAGTCATCCTAGGTGTATATGAATTTCTTCTTTCAGACGAATACAATCAGAGTTATATTAAAAAATGCCCTGGCTCTTCCAAGCTTTATAATGGCAGGGAATGGCGGTCCTAAAAAGTGCATCTATCCATAGTAAACGTACTCCACACGGCTCCAGGGGGTTAATAAAGGCCTTCTGAAGTGAATCGATGAGTTTTTGAACGAAAAATATCCATATTTAAAACTTTATAAACTAAATTAACTAGCTTCCGGCAGACGGCCTACACAAGTCGACTTACGCCAAAAGAGTAACCCCTGATGCGATGTAGGAGTAGCGTAAGCTTTGACGCCTCTCGCGCTTCTAACAAATAGGGCTGGGCAACAAACTCTTCTCTTATATCAAAATCCTCTGGCATTTCTCTTTAAAAATTCTTGTTTTAGACTTCTAATTCATGACCGGTGTTTTGTTTCGCTCTATCATCTGAGCTTCTGCGTTCGTCAATACGCCATGCATCGGATCAGAGGTCACTCTTTCACTGTGAATCGTCTGTTGGAAGCTAGATATTTTAGTTTATAAAGTTTTAAATATGGATATTTTTCTCACACAAATGCATGGCTTTGCTTCAGAAAGCCTTTATTAACCTCCCGGTGCTGTGTATTTTATGATGGATGGATGCACTTTTTTGGGTTTCAAAATCAAATCCTCTCTTCACTGCCATTATAAAGCTTTGAAGAGCCAGGACTTTTGTAATATAACTCCGATTTTATTCGTCTGAAAGAAGCATGGCATATACACCTATGACTTGAGGGTGAGTAAATCATGGGATACTTTTCATTTTTTGGTGAACCATCCCTTTAACTGTGAACTTGTTCCTCAAATCTAATTGGTTAATTGGAATGTTGTTCCAGGATCAACAAAGAGTGCACTTGGTGAAATCAGGTTCTGCCTAAGGCTACATACCCTAATTATAATCTGCTAAATAAATAGTAATATTCTAATGTATTAGTAAATACTGTACATTAGTAACTCCGAAATTGCGTTTTTCCGTTTTCGTCATCCGGTGGCTCTCAATTGTCAAAACCCCTCTCAAAATACTTAAATGCTATGGATGTGAAAAATGCAGAAAATCGAACCCAATCCGTTTTTTTTATGACGGACATAAAGTTTCGGAGGCAGTGTGTAAACGTGTTTGACACAATGTGAGGTCCTATTTAGTTTTTAATACACAAAAATTTCAGACGAGAATTTCGAGAAGGACGTTTACATTGTAACAAGGACACCTTAAAATAAAGGGTTACACTTTAGTTTAAGGTGTAATTGTTACAGTGTAATTATATATTTAAGTACTGAGTAATATTAACAACATGTACTTACTATAGGGTTAGGATTGGGGTGTGGCTGAGGGTTAGTTGCATGTAATTATGCCTAATTTACTATGGTAAGTACATGTACGCTGTAAAATAAAGGTTCTCCTTAGATCTTCTCTGGCATGATGGACCATATAGAACCCCACTGAGATGTTTTTCTAAGAGTGCGGTTGGTTCAGTTGGCTGAAATGTACAAAAAATAAATGACCCAAATTCCAGCATTGTCTTCTCCACACATGACTGACCTGAGAAAAAATTCATTAATCTTTCAGTGTTTTTCAACTGTCTATCTTAGAGCTGTCAGAGATGCATAGCTCTATGAGCACTTTTAAACAATGCTGAACCGTAGGAGATTTCAAAAACTCAAAGGGTATTCAATATTTGCTTATTATTTTTGTTTTCTTTTTTATTAAAAAAGAGCTACATTAATGATCATAATAAAGCTATTATACTAATAAAAAATACATTTGTGTGGATTTCTCACTGGGTTTCATGTTCTTTCATTATGATTTTGACTCTGTTGAGCTGACTGACCGGCCTTAATGTGTAGATCTTGGCTCCTGATCTTTCCTGATGGGTTTTCCGCTGTGCAGTAGTACGTATTGTCATTGATTAGGTTACTAAAGCTGGACGGCAGGAAGCCGTAGATCTGCAGCGTGCCATTGGGGTGCACATGGCGGATGCCTGGGACATCGTAGATCTCCTCCCCGGTGGCGAGGTACCAGCGCAGCGTGGCGGGGGGCACGGCCGCGGCAGGACACGGCACCAGTGCCCCTGTGGTGCTGGAGAACACTACCTCTTGCAGAGATGCATTGACAAAATATAAGCTGGAACGTAGATCTTCACCGAAAACTGTCAAGGAAAAGACAAGACAAGAGTTAGTGAGAGAGAACAGTAATATGGATAAAGGAGCACATTAATGTTGTGTCAAAGCGTGTCTTTTTGTTTTCAATGTGATAAATATATTCTGTCCCAGCTTAATATGTAGAGACAATTATTAGCAAGTCAAGTAAAATAATGGCAGAACACTGTGGCCAGGTGGCTCTTTACAAGCTTAAAGGGTTAGTTCACCCAAAAATGAAAATTCTGTCATTAATTCCTCACCCTCATGTAGTGCCAAACCCGTAAGACCTTTGTTCATCTTCAGAACACAAATGAAGATTTTTCGGATGAAATCTGAGAGCTCTCTGACCCCTCCATAGACAGCAATTTAATTAACACTTTCAAGGCCCAGAAAGGTAGTAAAGACCATGATATAGTCCATGTGACTCTAGTGGATCAACCTTAATGTTATGAAGCGACGAGAATACTTTTATTTTATCGATGTCTTTACTAACTTTCTGGACCTTGAAAGTATTAATTCAATTGCTGTCTATGGAGGGGTCAGAGAGCTCTCAGATTTCATAAAAAATATCTTCATTTGTGTTCTGAAGATCAGAGGTGTCAAGTAACGAAGTACAAATACTTCGTTACCTTACTTAAGTAGAAATTTTGGGTATCTATTCTTTACTGGAGTAATTATTTTTCAGCCTACTTTTTACTTCTACTCCTTACATTTTCAAGCAATTATCTGTACTTTCTACTCCTTACATTTTAATAATAGCCTCGTTACTCCTATTCCATTTCGGCATCTTTTCATTCCGGCTTGTCGTCAAAAAAAAAAAAACTATCCAGATAAATCGCGCCATGCAGATAGAGTGAGTTTGATTGTGGTTGGATGAGAAGGATAAGCACAAACCATTCCGACACCCTATTGGGTTGTAGGCGATCAATCACGCCTGCACCTGCACAAATCACACACACCATGTGGCCAGATAGGGCGGGTTCTCGCGACGAGCACGCACTTTCAGCCAATCAGCGATCAGCAGGCAGACGTGCTCATTCATGACTTTAGCCGCCGGGTTTTAGCCTATGTTTTTAGCGCGATAACTCGTAGCTGTATATTCCAGTGATCGCTATGCCAGTGGAATAAATATACAGTAAGTTGTATCTACAGTAAAGAGTGGGAGAGTGACTCAACTCTCAAACGTGAATTACACCTGTGAATCGAGGACTCTCTATAAATATGACCGCGTGACTCCTGTCCATCATCATATATACACACACTCAGGACATCTGCAACTAGCAACCCCGACAGCTGCTGAAAGATGTTAAAATCAACCATTAATCCGTTTTGACTATGCTAAGTTTATGTGCCATGTACTTCACGAAAGACATACTGTAGTTTTGTCAAAGCAAAGTGCAACACAAAGGTAAGCGCATTGTTGTTTTTTGTTGGCAGATTATTGTACAGTATCAATGAATTATGCATTTTGGCAGTGGTGTGTGCATTAACGCGTGAAATGCCTTTTAATTACATTGCTTTTTCCAATCTCTATAGGCCTATTAGGCACTTTTTGCACATAAATTGGCTTCTTACTGTTGACATTGAAAATGATGCATGTGTTTTTCCGAGGGATTGCCGTTTTGACAGTTTCTACCTGGACATATACTATATAGTCATATTTGATCTGTTTTACTGGGAAATAGATTTTTTTTTTATCATTAATGTTATGTTTTAAGGAGATAAAATTGTAACTTACGTATCAACCTTGATTGGTATGGCAATAAAATATCACATTATTTTGACAGTTAAAGTTTTTTTTTTTTTTTCTTGGAGTGACTAACTTAGTTGCCTATAAGTATTGTAAAGGTGCAAAAAGTCAAAATTCAGAGGCATGTTATCAATAACTGTTTTTTATATATATAAATGTTTATTTGGTGAGTTTTTGGGCTGGAAATCTTCGACCCAATCTGGCAACACTGATCACACATTCAAATAATGGTTATTGATAACATGCCTCTGAATTTTGACTTTTTGCACCTTAACATTATTTATAGGCAACTAGTCATCAAATCTTCCACTCCATGAAACACGTTAATGCTCAGTAGTACACATATGGTTCTTTAATGTATTTGCATTGTCCTAAAATGCGTTCATTTTCAATGGGAATATATGCGGCTGAAACGCATAGTGCATCTACAAATTTTCTACATTAACCTTTTAATATAACATTATAGTCATTTTGGCCTTTAGAAAAATGTTTTTTAAGGAGGTGGGGTATGCAATGTGGTGCGGCCTAATCTTTTGTCCTTAAAGGGATACTTCACCCAAAAATGAAAATTCTGTCATCATTTACTCACCCTAAAGTTGTTCCAACCAGTATGAGTTTCTTTGTTCTGAAGATATTTAGAAGAATGTTTGTAACCAAGCAGATTATATGCAACCATTGACAGTCATAGCATTTTCCCCCTACTATGGCAGTCAATGGTTGCTCTCTCTCTGCTTGATTACAAACATTCTTCAAAATATCTTCAGAACAAAGAAACTCATACAGGTTTGGAACAACTTGAGGGTGAGTAAATGATGACAGAATTTTCATTTTTGGGTGAACTACCCCTTTAATGACATTTTTTCCCCTTACATTACTTTTACTTTTATACTTTAAGTAGTTTTGAAACCAGTACTTTTACACTTTTACTTGAGTAAAACGCTTGAGTTGATACTTCAACTTCTACAGAAGTCTTTTTAAACCCTAGTATCTATACTTCTACTTGAGTAATGAATGCGAATACTTTTGACACCTCTGCTGAAGATGAGCGAAGGTCTTGCAGGTTTGGCACGACATTGAGTAATTAATGACAGCATTTTCATATTGGGTGAACTAACCCTTTAAACTTTCAATATTAGCACAGACATGTACGTAAACAGAGCTCATATAGGCAGAGCCAGATTGAATCTGACTTGCAACATTTCCCATTCCCAGTACTCCTTTTATTTCCTCTTTGCTTTAATAATCAATAAGATTGTTGGGTGAGTAAAAAATTTTTGGGAAAATATTTACTTTACTAGAGTTTAGTTATACAAGTATAGGTATACAGAAATAAACCAACGCTATCTCATGACCAATTCGTACGTATTTGTATGAAGTGGCTAATTCGTACGAATTCGTACGACCTCACTCATATCAATTTGTACGATTTGTCTATATGCAGTGATGGGTAGTGTGGCGAGCAGCGAGGCCGAGGGACCGTGAGGGCGGGACGAGGCGGCGTTCATCAGTGGGGATGAGCGCCAGCTGCGAGCCGCAGCGATCTCGGCCCTCGCGGAGGAGTGAGGGAGTATAAAGGAGGAGCGACGACAGTGAGGGACGAGAGAGGACCAGGCCTGGACTTTATGGACTTTATTTTATTTACGTTTTGTTATGTGTTGCTGCAGTCGTCCGGGAGGGGCTGCAGCTTTTTATTTTCATTTCTGTTGTTTGTATTAACCTTCTGAGGGCGGCCGGAAGCGAGTCCCCGTCCCGCTCTCCCTGCTCCTCCCCAACCTGGCGGACGGCAGCACTCTCCGGCTCCTCCCCAATATGGCGGATGGCAGCAGGCTTCGGCTCTGGGCAAGCGCTGGGAAGAAGGAGGCGGGAACCGGCGGACGTTCAAACAAACTTTAATTAAACAAACACAAAATAAAATGTCGGCGACAGCCCCTCGCGGACGACTGTCGCCGACATTTTATTTTGTGTTTGTTTAATTAAAGTTTGTTTGAACGTCCGCCGGTTCCCGCCTCCTTCTTCCCGTATGAACAAGATTTACTACAGTGGTGCCGAAGCCCCGGAGGAAGGAGGGACGCGCTGTCGAGGAGCCCTCGCAGCTGAGGGGGATCGCGGTGCCGCGGAGATCGGGCAGCGCGGAGGAGAGAAGTCCGCGAGCGGCTGCCCGAAGCGGTGGTGCTGGAACGGATGAAGGTCAGTGGGACGGAGAGCTCGCTGCCGTGCCCCTGGGTCGAGGTGGGGTGGCTGCCGTCCGCGAGGGGGTGAAGGAGTCCCCAGCGCTTGCCCAGAGCCGAAGCCTGCTGCCATCCGCCATATTGGGGAGGAGCCGGAGAGTGCTGCCATCCGCCAGGTTGGGGAGGAGCAGGGAGCGCGGGACGGGGACTCGCTTCCGGCCGCCCTCAGAAGGAGGAGCCACCGCCGGCCGCCAGGGGGCGGAGGAGTCTCGAGCCGTCCACCGAGTGTCCAGTACCACCGCATGGCACCGCGAAGAAGAGCCTCTCGGCTGGCTGAGGACCGAGCGGCAGTGTGTCTGGGAACCGGACCAGAATTGTTTTTTTTTTTCTCCTCTCTCCACTCTCTCGTCTCTGTCGCTCCTCATGCTCCCCGCTCCGTTCTCTCACCTCGCTGTTCTTACCCCCAGGTCCCACGGCCGCCGTGATCGATGGACTTTATGTTGTATTTTATTTACGTTTTGTTATGTGTTGCTGCAGTCGACCGTGAGGGGCTGCAGCTTTTTATTTTCATTTCTGTTGTTTGTATTAAGGCGGCAGTCGTCCGTGAGGGGCTGTCGCCGACATTTTATTTTGTGTTTGTTTAATTAAAGTTTGTTTGAACGTCCGCCGGTTCCCGCCTCCTTCTTCCCGTATGAACGAGGTTTACTACAGGTAGGTTTAGGGGCAGGGTTTGAGGTTAGGTCATTCGTACGAAATCATACGAATTGACAAACTCGTCAAATTCGTTCGAATTAGCCACCTCGTACAATATGTACGAATTGCTGTGAGATCGGGTTGGATAAACAGTGTTGGGGAGTAACGCATTACAAGTAACATGATGGTTATTGTAGTTCTAGACTAAATGTGAGCATTTACTAAACTCACTTGCACAAAAACAGATTCAGTACTCCTCAAAATGAATAAAATGACAAAATGGGCTTGTTGCTGGCCTTCGATGATTCAGTTAAACCATAAGCAAAAATGACTTTAGATATTTTGTTTTCATTGGTGAAATCCGTGTTAAACGTTCTTTTCTTCTGCGTCCTATTCTTCCATTATTCAGAACGGCAGCACAGCTGAAAGGTTTGTTAGAGCTTATTGTTTCAGTTTTGGTGTGGACAGTGGAAGGATCTTTACATTTGCCCAAAAATAGAACTTTTTTGTTATATAAAAACAAACAAGCCCAGCCCAGGTGAGAAAAAGTAACACAAAAGTAACGTAACACATTACTTTTCTTAAAAAGTAACTAAGTAACGTAGTTAGTTACTTTTTAAGGGAGTAATTCAATATTGTGATGCATTAGTTAAGTTAAAATGGATTTAAATAATCACAGCTAGATAGAAGATTGCACAATTTTAAATGGAATATTTAACAATCACAGAATTTAAATTTTTAGGGGAATTTATTTTATACCGAGCATTCCTGTGAAGCGATGGTATAAAAACATTATATTTTAAACATAAATAAATGAAATTAAATGAAAATATGTTTAGGGTGGGATAAAAAAAAAAGATTCTGCTAATAAAATGATGATAAAATGATTGATACAAATTAATACGTAAAAAAATACTTCGCTACATATCATTTTAATTTATAATAATAATTATTATTATTATTAGAATCAGTACTTTTTTATAATGATCTTTTAAACAGAATTACTCTAGAAATCAACAAACGTACTGTAGGGGCCAAAATGTCTAAAAATATGGAAATACTTTACAAAAAGGTCTCATTTGTTAACATTAGTTTATGTATTAACTAACATGAGCTAACAATGAGCAATACATTTGTTACTGTATTTATTTATCTTTGTTAATGTTATTAAATAAAAATACAGTCGTTCATTGCTTGTTCATTTTAGTTCACAGTGCATTAACTAATGCTAACTAGATATATGTGACATGAGTACAAATGCATACAGTAGCAACATATATAAATATTCAAGAGTATTAAAGATTAAACACTAAGACACCGAAAAGAAAATCTGACATTGCATCATGAAGCTAATCAGAGCCAAAGAAAAGTTCAAGATGGATGACTTCCTGCTAATTGCTAAATCTTGCTCGTGTCTGGATGAAAGTCTCTTCAACGCTGTGCCACAGGCCCTATCTGAGCGCCAATCTCCGTTTGGCAGTAAATGGCTCACCAGTGACAGCTGGCAGTGTTTTCCCTCGGGACGAAACATTTTAGCACTTCATAAATTTCTAACAAGGTTTCAAATTGCAGCAGTTTCAACCTTTTTCTGAGGATCAGCGGGTTTCACTCACACAGCAGAAGGTGCGCACAGAAGAAGACGTGTATTCATAAACACGTGCGCCCACATGCTCAGATATTACACTCCAGTTGTTGGCACGCTTGATGAGCAAACACAGACAAGCAAACAAACGAAACCCGCGAACAAGCACTCGTAATGGTGATAATCTTTACTGTGGCAATCTGAAGCATATGGTATCATTCATCAAGTTGCACGCTGAAGCAACCATCTGTTAAAATGTCTTGTTTTGCCAGTGAGAGGCTTGGCGGAGCGTTTGTTCTGATATTAAAGAGTGTGAAAACATTCTGGCCTTTATGCAATACGAATTTGTTGTAAACCAAAGCAATCATTGCTGATCTTCATTCCAAAAGGACTTTTTACTACCTAAGTGATTCAACACATTCTGCACTAATCAACTTGCTCTTGATGAATTCATGTGGGTATGTCGGTTAATTGACAAGCTTTCTTTAAGTGTGGCTTCCGGCACTGAAATAAAGACCAGCTGATGTAAAACAAATTTAAACTCCATGTGTGTCCACTACAAATTAATAAATCCTAATTAAGATATTCAGACTGTAGAGAGTAACCAGTGTTTCTTCCACAAATCTGGGATACCTTAAAGGTTGGACAGTCGAGTCATGATGGTTTTTTCTTTTCCAACCGTTTCACTGTTTAATGCTTGAAAAACATTTTCCAGCTAAATCAAAGTCATGCGGTGCAAGGATTTCATGTGCAAAAGCGCATACTCTCTGGAATACGTACTTATTTTGATTGAGTAATTACTTCATGGCTGCTAAAAAAGTTCTATAATGTAATCTGGACGTACTACATTCGCCATGTTGTCATTATGATGTGACCTACTAGAGTCAGTTGTGTCGCTTCACAGTCATTCATAAATCCTCTCCCTTGGCCTCATGGGATAGTAAAGATAGTAAAGCGCACTTCAGAATCTTTTTACCTACTCTTTTATTAGTACTGTGAATTTGGACATACTACTCTTGTCACATATTTTTCATTTACGATACTTAGTCTG
The DNA here is from genome assembly GCA_023566225.1 of Romanogobio albipinnatus. Lineage (NCBI taxonomy): Eukaryota > Metazoa > Chordata > Actinopteri > Cypriniformes > Gobionidae > Romanogobio > Romanogobio albipinnatus. Next base: position 54,340,749 of record CM042247.1, read on the forward strand.
TGATTTCAGATGCAGCCAAATAAAGGCTAATCATGCAACCTTGTCTCAAAAAGGCAAGGCTAGTTCAGGTTGTAAACTATCGATGATATAATAATAATAATAATAATAAGTATGAATTAATATTCACAATTTCAAAATTCAAAAATTAAAGAAAAAAAGGAGATTTGACTAGGGCTGCATCCGAAATTGCATACTAGGCGAAAAACAGTATGTGTCAAAAGTAGTATGTACTCATAAAGGAGTAGGCGAGTCCCCGGATGACCTGCTTCTTCAGCCGAGATTCTGAAGTGCACATACAACGGACACTTTACTATCCCATGAGGCCCTGGGAGAGGATTTGTGAATGGCAGTGAAGCGATGCAACTGACGCTGGTAGGTCACCAGTGATGATAATGACAACATGGCGAATGTAGTACGTCCATATTAAAATCATACAAAACACATTCATATAGAACATACTTTATTAATGGTCATATAGTAATTATTTTTTCAAAATAAGTACCTACTCAAGAGAGTGTGATTTTGGACGTCGCCTATGAGATCCAAACGCAAGGTTTATTGAGTGTAATCCATAATCTTAATCTATATAACATGTAAAAAAAAGGTCAAATCCACAGACAGGGTACACAAAAAGGATAATAATAAAAGGTCCAAGGCATGGGCAAATAAGGTAATCCAGGGAGACAGGCAGAAGAACAAGACCATGACAACGTAACCTGAGATAGCATCCAGAAATGCAGCGTAACACTAACATGCAGCACGACTTTGCAAAGAATGACTGAACACACAGGGCTTACATAGGAGGACATAAACAAGATAATGATACACAGGTGGAAGCAATCAGCAGATGATGAGTCCAGGTGTCAGAGATTATGCCCATTCTGTATTTCAAAGTTTTATGGACAAGGTGCTCCGAGAGATCCTGAATCACTTTGTTTTAGTTTAAATTGATGACATTCTCATCTTCTCCAAAGATCCAGCTGAGCATCTGCGTCACGTCTCTGATCCTCCAACGGCTCCGAGAGTTTTCCTTGTTTTTAAAGGCAGAAAAATGCACGTTCCTTCAAACCGCCGTCAAATTCCTGGGTTACCATCTCAGCGAGAGAGGAGGTAAGATGGATGATCGCAAGACCACGGCCATCACCTCCTGGCCCACTCCCAAGTTGATAAAATAACTACAGAGATTCCTGGGCTTCACAAATTTTTATCAGCAGTTCATAGACCGGTACAGCATGTTAACAGCTCTATTAACATCTCTCCTGAAGGAAAAACAAAGACCCTTAACTGGAGCCCTGACGCGGAGCATGCTTTCCAGACCCTCAAAGCCACATTCACCACTGCTCCACTGCTTCATCACCCAAATCAGGAGAAGATGTTCATCGTTGAGGTGGATACTTCAACCACAGGAGTGGGGGCCATCCTGTCACAACACTTGACAAACTCCTCCAAACCTATGCCCTGTGCGTTCTTTTCAAAGAAGTTATCCACTGCTGAGAGTAACTACGACATCGGCAACCGAGAACTCCTAGCCATCAAACTCACTCTGGAAGAATGGAGGCACTGGTTGGAGGGGGCCAGGCACCCGTTTATAGTCCTTACGGATCACAAGAACCTCCAATACTTGAAGGAAGCCAAGAGACTTAACCCACGCCAAGCTAGATGTTTTTCACTCGGTTTCACTTCCAGATCTCCTACCGCCCAGGGTCAAAGAACACAAGAGCAGATGTCCTATCACGCCTTCACGCCCCAGAGGAAACCATCGAAGAATCATAAACCATTCTCCCAGCGAAACTGTTTGTCAACCCCATCCTGTGGGACCTCGATGAACAACTCCTCGAAAGATCACAGCGCTTTCCTGTTCCTCCATAGTGCCCCACTGATAAAGTTTATGTACACGAAGATCTCCGCACTTTGCTAATCTCCTCCGCTCATTCGTCTGTTGGGACGGGGCATGCCGGCATCAGTAAAACCTGTTTGACACTTCAGCGAAAATACTGGTGGCCGAACATGTACAACGACATCACGGCGTTCATCCAGGGATGCACGCTCTGTGCCATGACCAAGGTCCCACAACACCAACCTACCGGGAAATTACTACCCTTACCTGTCCCGCATCGTCCCTGGTCCCATATTGGGGTAGATTATGTCACAGACCTTCCAGCCTCCGACGGCCACATATGCATCTTGGTGGCCATTGATCGCTTCTCTAAGGCATGCAAGCTAATTCCATTGAAGAACCTGCCTACAGCCTTTGTCACCGCAGAGTTACTGTTGGAGCATGTTACGCAATTTCGGCATTCCCGATGACATCGTATCTGACAGAGGGCCCCAGTTCATCTCCAGAGTGTGGAGAGTGTTCTTCGCCCTCCTGAATGTAACAGTAAGCTTAGCAAACGGCCAAACGGAACAAAAGATCCAGGATGTCAGCCGTTTCCTTCGCACATTCTGCCATCATACCTCCTGGTATGGCTTTCCACCCGAGACCCAACCCTGTCGCAAGTTGAGCCCAAAGTACATCGGTCCATTCCCCATTGAGAGACAAGTCAACCCAGTCACCTACCGACTCCGACTTCCTGCTCAGTATCGGATACACACCACCTTTCATAATTATTTGATATAATTATAAATATATGTATTAAAATACTGATATTCTGGTCCATAACTCCTCCCCAAACCTCCAGCTGCCCTGTATCTTACTCTCATTGGCTGTAGGGAATTGCCAATGTAATTTTCAGTCAGAACACATTTCACATAGCAAGATTTTGAATGGCCGACAGGTCCAGATATTTAGCATGCCAAATATCTCACGGGCGTCGGTGACTAATCGGCGATTCTCTCAGATCGCGTCTTTGATAATTCACACTGCGTGATTGTCACTCGTGTGAACAAGTACCGTTTTGCTTATGATTTCGGGCATTTGTCGGCAAGTTCGCAAAAACCTGTTGCGAGTGAAAATCGGGGCTAAAATCATGCAGTATGAACTCTCCATAAGGGAGTTCTGGCATCAAGACCCCTGCGATGATCTGATTGAAAACCACTGCCCTATATGGTTCAAACAAATTAAATACCCACAACATCCCAGTTTGAGTTCACTCTGAAAAGGTAGCCGTCTTAAAGTTTAGTTTTTTCTATACAAATAAAGCAGAAGTCACATCAAATCCTTTTTTGAAAGGGCCACACATCTGAATTTACAGGAAAACAGCACTTTAATGCTCAACAAACCCAGAGGAAAAATTCATAATTGTCATAATTTTTCATGAGATGAACCGTAAAGACGAAAAAGTGACACTGTTTAATAATGCATTGTGTGCATTCATAATTAACCAAGGTTTTTCTCTCTTTGGGTACAGCTTTAGAAGAAAAACTGCACTCTATTCAATATTAAACTGCTCTTTCACGTGAAGGTTTGTACATCAAATACATCTACCCATTCTTTTATTTGGGCTGGGAGAGTGATTGGGATGGCAGCTGATTCTAATGCACTGGCCTGGCTTTGGCCTTTAATGTCATGTCACCTGAGGCATGGGCTGAACCTGATGGAAAGTGGCTAACAACAAGCCACGGTGACTTTAGTAGGGCATTTCAGAAACACGCACACAGTTTGCATGGTTTCTCCCCCACATGCTGTAATCAGCTGCGCATTTGTGCATACACACAAGCATAATCAAACTGAGATGTTCAAATATTTATTTATTTTGTACAGACAGGTTTCGAGGTACTGTCTGATTTTCGATTTTCGAACGAGTCATTGAATTATTCACTCAACTAAACCTCTGACTGATTGAGGAACAAAACAACTGAATGTATGTTGATGAAGGGATGAAGAAGATTTAGAAATGAAGGAATCTAAGAGCTTTTTGCCATACTGACAGCATGCTAAAAAGCGTTGGCTTTGAGGGCACCAGGAGATGAGCTTTAAGCCAAAGGCAAAGACTGCCGGTCAGAATCTGGAGGCCTCAAAGAGAATATCCACTCGTTGTTTATATCCAAATTCCCTGAAGTTGCCATAAAACCATAAATTTACTCAAATTTGCAAAAGGAAATGTCCACACTCACATGCCCAGTTTCACAGACAAGGCTTAAGTCTAGTCCCAGACTAAAATGCATGTTTGAGCTGTTTTAAGGTCTATGGATAGGATAATTAGCCCCGCCTCCACTCACTCGCACCAGCTCAGAGATCCACTCGTTGATGTGATTGGTTACGAGGTAGTTTGTGACATCAGAAACACCAGCGATTTCAAACTGCATTTTTGAGACAGTCTTTGGTTCGCTGCAGTTTTAAAGGCTTAGTTCACTTCAAAATAAAAATGTCCTGATATTTTACTCACCCCCATCTCATCCAAGATGTTCATGTCTTTCTTTCTTCAGTCGAAAAGAAATTACGTTTTTTGAGGAAAACATTCCAGGATTTTTCTCCACGTCATATACTTCAATGGCAACCAAAATGTTGAAGGTCCAAATCAATGCAGTTTCAAAGGAAGGTCTTCAGAGGCTGTGCATGATCCCAGACGTGGAAAACCACCCCCGTGTTTACAAAGCGCACATGCGAAAACTAATACAAACGCCCTTTAGCAAAATAAAAGGTAAAACAACGATGTCGGACGGTTTTTGGTAAAGGGTGTTTGTATTAGTCCTCCGACGTTCGCTTGGGGCGGTACTTACGCCTACGTCTAGTGTGACCTTTCCGACGTGATTGTGGAAACACTGGCATGTTGCAGAGCAGCGCAAGAAGAGTAATTTAGGTTAAAAAGTATATTCAATTATTTATTTATTTTTAAATAAATTTTGCAAGATAAGACCCTATTCCTCGTCTGGGATCACGCAGAGCCTCTGAAGCCCTTCAACACGCTTTGAAACTGCATTGACTTGGACCTTCAACATTTTGGTTGTCATGGAAGTCAATGGTGTGGAGAAAAACCCTGGAATGTTTCCTCCAAAAACGTATTTCATTGTATGTTGTTTCAATCTGATTTTTAGAAGTCACTAAGCTGAAAAAAGCTAAATTTTGCTAAACGGTAAGAGAGATGGTGGGGGAAGAAAAGTCACTGGCCATATATTTCCAGCACTGAATCATTTTGTATGAATATTATTTTATACGGTTTTTAAAATCTAATAATAGTTTTTATTATATTTTATAATAAGATGTTTTTCTGCATAGGGAATAAAAAATAAATAAAAAAAACCTTTTGGCCATTGTGTCACCAACAGCATCACTAAAACAATAGCTTACCCTTATATATAGTACGATATTTGACAGTCATTTCTAGTGCTAAATTTCTGTATACTCATCATGTTTATAAACTAAAAACTATAGCATTCAAGATAAAGTGTGCAAAGAGAGTTGTTTTCTAGTAGGCAATTTCATTTAAATCGCTCACTCGCCTCAGATAACGTAACACCTGCTTTTAAAACAGCGTCGTTTTTTTGAGTAACAAGTGAATTGGTTCATCCTAAATGACTCTCTCTTATATTTAGCATTAGCAAGCTTTATAGTATCAGTTGTTCCTGATATATTCTAGAGTCAGTTGGTCCTAAACGATCATCTCTCTCACTCTCTCGCTCTCTCTCTCTCTCATATTATAAATTTTAACAGACTGTTCTAATTGTAACGCAGTGTGACAACATGCCCCACCAAGCCCCACCCAGCTCGTGTCTTCTGCTGGTTAGATCAGCATTAAAGAACGATCTCAACTGTTAAATAACAGATATAAGATTACAATAATATCAAATTTGTCTTATATTTTAAATAAACACAGAGATGGAAAATAAACTCACGTAAGAAATGTACTTTTGCTATTGTTTAATAAATGTTCAGTGATATCTTCCAAAGATTTTTTAATTTATGATATGGCAACTAGTAAATATACTAAGTTTCATCATCCTGGCATGTGTGGGAAGTTTTAAACCATGTGTGTTACAACTAACCCCACGTTAGGTTGTGCCCCACTCTCCCCTACATTTGGCCATGTATAGATGAAATACAAATCATTAAAGCATCAAATGGACAAAATAACAATTATTCATTTATTTAAAAACACAACAGGCAGAACACTAGCCTCTGACTTAAATTTGGGGTGACTAGTCAATCACACACAAAAGCATTTATCATCTTCAACTGCCTAATCAGCCATCCCAAACAGCTTTCAGGGCCACTGATGCATTTGATCTGAGCAATGGTGCGATCAACGCTGATGAGGCAGACACTAACACCACAAATAAACCAACACATCTATGACTGTCTGGTACCATTCCAACTAGCCATTAACAAAGACCTTCAAGTTTGTGATTTTGATTTACTATCTAGTTTTCCTGGTGTGAAGACATGGAGGGCAAAACATCCATAGAACTTGCAGCACAGGCCTGTCAATTTTACATCTGTTTCAAGCCATAAATATTTAGATCACCTCTCAAAAGTATATATAATATATAAGTATATATATATATAGTTTATATATAAGTTGTGTGTGTGAACAAACAGCAAGTTTTGGGCATTTGTGAGCCATATACACATCTGCTACACTATTTCAATCAATAAAAGACATTCTAAAATGCCTAATGTTAAAAACATTTAAAGTGCCCAGTAATGCCCAGTATTTATATTAAAAAAATAAAAAAATGCAATATACACCTTATTGATGATGCATTCTATAAACAGGCAAGCAGATGAGCCCAGAATATGAACGTAACTTTCTAAACTGCACATTAAGCGTTTTCTTTATAATGGTTTTCTATGGGAAATCGCTTAACATCAGCACTTGATAATTACAGGCAGATGTGTTGGATCAGGGTTGGAGCTGCAAAAATCTCCGGGAACAGGTTTCGTCTTAGGGTGTGTTCACACTTGTGATACAATGAAACATTTAGTCCTTTGCTGCGTTACACTCCACTTTTAGACACGTATTTGCGATCTTCCCTATGCACTTCCCCTCAGGGGAATCCCTGCCGCCATTTTGAAGTGCGTTCCACTTCGTGAAGTGGACGAGGGAAGTTTATATGGACAGACCCTCGCTCCCTCAATTTTGATTTTGATGATATTTCATATGTACACTTCAGGCAGCTTCATATACCACAATGCAACACGAATGTGACATCACCGCATATTGCGTTTAATTTACCCCACCACAAACAACTCTATATATTAATTATTTAAAAAAACATTTAGAACAACCCAATCACACCTGTACACTCAAAAAAAAAAGGTTCTATATGGCACCAAAAATGGTTAGCCTTAGTTAGAGGTGCTATATAGCACCTTAGTCAAAGAACCGGTGAAGAACATCTGAAGAACCGCTGAAGAACCACTGAAACACCAAAATTGGTGCTATATAGCACTTAAAAAGGTTCCCCTATGATTACGAGCCAAGAACCATTTTTGGTGCCATATAGAACCTTTTTTTTTTATAGTGTATACATATCGAATTCTACATTAAACAATTTCATAAAGGAAAAAAATAAATAATAAATCAACTCAAAGTGGATTCCAAGTGGCTTACGTTCCAGTTCAGCCCATAGCAGACGTTCCACCAGTAGTGGGCACTCATACAATGTAAGCAATGGCGCACATCCGAGTGAACGAGACCGAGGGACGTTTGCGAGTGAAGGGCATAGTAAAAACCAACTGGAACGCAGCACTGGTTTGTTAGTGAAAAAGTCATTTTTAACACTGAAACTAAAGATACAAAATATATTTTATATTTTGTGACAACTTATCGAACAACCAAAACAATGCTGTGTGCTGGGCTATAAGCTCTTTGTATGTACATATGATAGCATTTTGACCAGCTGAGAGCTTGTGAAGAGCTTATAAAATGTGTAAAGGAGTCAAAACACCATCAGGAAGCCCTCCATCTCACACACAAACCAACATCTGCTGGGAGGAGATGCGGTTCTGATGCCTGTACCGAACTGGGATGGGCAACATCGCAACTGTGATGAGAAAAAACAGATCCTTTTAGCTGTCTCGGTCTGCTTGTTTGGTGCGCACCAGGGTTCAGATGGCAGCATTCACACTTATTCAAATGAACCGCACTAACAGAGCAATCGCACCAAAACTGCCAAGTGTGAACACACCCTTAATCCATTAAGCCACATTAAGCATTTTATTTATAGTGGTATTCTATGGGAAAATGCTAAACATGCTATTTATATTCTGGGCTGTGTATAGTGTGCATGGGCCCACTTTATATTAGGTTAAATGTATTTAAATTTAAATTAATCATTTGATACAATGCACTTATTGTGTACATACATGTTTTTACATTGTAATTACATTTTAAAAATTATCTGCATGTAATTACGTCTGTAATTAATTTCTGTAGTTTATAATTACACAGTTGACACTTCCCTTACACCTAACCCTACCCTTAAACTTACCCATACCCCCACACCTGTCCCTAACCCTACCCTTAAACTCACCCATACCACCACACCTGTCCCTAACCCTACCCTTAAACTTACCCATACCCCCACACCTGTCCCTAACCCTACCCTTAAACTTACCCATACCCCCACACCTGTCCCTAACCCTACCCTTAAACTCACCCATACCCCCACACCTGTCCCTAACCCTACCCTTAAACTTACCCATACCCCCACACCTGTCCCTAACCCTACCCTTAAACTTACCCATACCCCCACACCTGTCCCTAACCCTACCCTTAAACTCACCCATACCCCCACACCTGTCCCTAACCCTACCCTTAAACTTACCCATACCCCCACACCTGTCCCTAACCCTACCCTTAAACTTACCCATACCCCCACACCTGTCCCTAACCCTACCCTTAAACTTACCCATACCCCCACACCTGTCCCTAACCCTACCCTTAAACTTACCCATACCCCCACACCTGTCCCTAACCCTACCCTTAAACTTACCCATACCCCCACACCTGTCCCTAACCCTACCCTTAAACTCACCCATACCCCCACACCTGTCCCTAACCCTACCCTTAAACTTACCCATACCCCCACACCTGTCCCTAACCCTACCCTTAAACTCACCCATACCCCCACACCTGTCCCTAACCCTACCCTTAAACTCACCCATACCCCCACACCTGTCCCTAACCCTACCCTTAAACTCACCCATACCCCCACACCTGTCCCTAACCCTACCCTTAAACTTACCCATACCCCCACACCTGTCCCTAACCCTACCCTTAAACTCACCCATACCCCCACACCTGTCCCTAACCCTACCCTTAAACTTACCCATACCCCCACACCTGTCCCTAACCCTACCCGTATCCCACCTCAATATCAGTAAAAGGGTTTTGCAATACAATATGAACACAATAAGTACATTGTATTTATTTTTTGACGCAAGTACAGTTAAGGCCACCTAACATAAAGTGGGACCGTGTGCATCATCAGCAAGGTAAATACTGTCTTAGCACATTAGGCCGGCAGATGAGGAAACCCTTGTTTTGCCCCCCGGGTGGGCGTTCCTATACGGGTGTGATGCCACATGAAAACTATGAATATCTCAAATGGCATGTATCATGTCTACAGTCCAGTGAGATTGAACATTGAACGCTCAACACGCATGTTTAAAACTGCACAGATAGGAATAGTTTCTGTCTGAGCCGATGTTGAGCTTTGTTCCCGCCCTACTGGTTGTGCCAGGTCTGGTGCGCAGGGACAGGGTCGTGGGATATCTGCTTCACAATGACAGGCTCTGTCAGAGGCCTGGGGTAATTAAGGCTGCACTCAGCACACCGCCTGGGGGGCTTCGGTTTGTGGGGCAGAGGGGGGAGATGGGACGAGACAAGGTGCCGAAGGGAGCGGCTGGGGACGGGTGTCGTGGACGGAGGACAAGGTAGGGGTGAGCAGGACAGGGTTTTTGCCACTGTGAGTATGCACTTCTCTCCTACAACCCCCACAGGCTTTAGCACTTGCAGCACTTGCCAAATGACTGTCTCCCAATTTGCTTTCATGAATATTAAGCAGGACATGACAGACGAGAAAATGCCTGCCGTCTGCTCGCCTGTGATATGTGCAGACAGATCGGCTCTCTGATGTCGGCGAAGGGTAAAGCACGCCGAGTGTGGCCCTGCGGTGCGCCTCTGATTCCCGTTGTCATGTTTTAAACGAGCGAACGTGAGCGGCTCGTTAAGAGCCGACTTGGCAGCAGGCTGAGATCGGAGAACGAAAGCGCTGCTGACTTTAATGTCTGAATTTGCCCAGCTGATGGCATGAACAAGGCTGTTAGTCAGGCAATTTCAATCTAAGCACTTCCATATTCAAAAACTTCTAAATCTATTATGGCAAGTCACTTAGCCAAGTACAGCAAGATAATATTTATCAACCAGAGTGTCAGGTCGGATCTCTAGAGCTGCAGCTAAAGGCTACTGACTGGCATCTCTTAATTCCATAAGTAATGAACAATTATCAAATTAATTTAACCTACACACTACGTTACACACCCAGTGCATTTCTAGCCTTTATTAGAGCGTGACCAGATGACAAACACAACTGCTTTATTATTCATTCTAATACGCACTGTATATCAAGAAGCTACAACAATTAGCAACTGCCACATTTCATCACTTTAGACTCGAGGTGTTTGGATTTAACAGATTGTTATTTACAGCAATAATGTACAAGAATAAAGTTCAACATAAGGCTATACTATGCAAATACCAATAAAGTGGAGTCCACATTTTTTTATCGTTTCATTTATCTACAACATTAAGATTTCATAAAAATGTACAACAGTATGTTATTATTAGCAGAACTGAACCCAGCTAACAAAAGTATGTTCTAAGAATGTTTTGCGTTCCAATTAAAGGGTTAAAGCTTAAAGGGTTAGTTCACCAAAAAATGAAATTCTGTCATTAATTCCTCACCCTCATGTCGTGCCAAACTTTGCTCATCTTCAGAACACAAATTAAGATATTTCTGATGAAATCTGAGAGCTCTCTGACCCCTCCATAGACAGCAATTTAATTAACACTTTCAAGGCCCAGAAAGGTAGTAAAGACCATGATATAGTCCATGTGACTCCAGTGGTTCAACCTTAATGTTATGAAGCGACGAGAATACTTTTTGTGTGCAAAAAACAAACAAAAATAATGACTCAACAATCTCTTCAATTCAACATCATTCTCCTACGCTGTTCACGTAGTAAATATAGTGCAGCGCTTCCAGGTTCTACGCCAGAACGCCGGCTCGTTATTGGCCGACGCTGTTCACGTGAGCATCTAGATACATGCGTGTGATGCTGATGCAGAATCTAGCCAATAATGAGCCGGCATTCAGTCAATTTTTTTCTGGGATAGTCGAATGTTAAGGGAGCATTCCATTTGATCGTTTTTCTAACTAGTTCTGAAACTAGTAACAAAAAAAAAAGTTAAACAAACATCCAACTGAAACAATGTATAAATAATGTTAATACAAATAATGTTGCATTATTAAAGTCCAGATAACATTGAACAAATGTTTTATTAACGTTACTGGAAGAACGTTGGTTTCTAAGAATGTTCCCTGTTAGCTGAGAAGACGTCTGAATAAACACGAAACACACATGCTTATGGTCATTGGCGAATCCAGCCAATCTTGGAACAACTATGTCATCATCAGACCCAGCAAGCAATTTTGCGTTTAAAAGACGTCTAACAGCCGTCCAAACACAGCCCTGACGTCTAGGCTAAAACAAGGCAAAATTGGGGCTGTCAGAGAAAATGTAATAGACGTCTAACCAAAGCCCAAGAATAGACTAGTCATCTAGATCATGAACATGTCAAAGAAATTAAACCAAACACATTGTAATCACTGTTGACTTTGCTTACATAATGGAATATCATACATTTCACAAGTTACTTTGGCAAAACCGACATGTAACCAAATTCAAGGTTATTTTGGCTAGAAGTGGTTTACTCATAGCCGGGCTATATCGGGTCTATAGTTAACCGAGGTGGGGAAATGACGGCTATTGCTGGCTTGGGATGCACAGAATGAGCCAGCCGACCTGCTGTCGGCGCCGCTTCGGACAGAATTTCTAATCACCATGAATTACTTCAAGTCAGACACAGATAAGTCTGCGCAGCACCGCATGTAGTCAAACACACCTTCAGCACAATTTCATTCACTTACATTTAAGGGGCAGTCGTGGCCTACTGGAGTCGGACTGGTAACCCGAAGGTTGTGGGTTTGATTCTCAATACCAGCAGGAAATGACTGAGATGCCCTTGAGCAAGGCACCTTACACTAAAATTGCTACCCGGCGCCACAGCAAAATGGCTGCCCACTGTTCCAAGAGTGTGTGTCCACGGTTTGCAGTGTGTGTGTGTTCACTAACTTGGATGGTTTAAATGCAGAGGACAATTTCCTTCACATGTCACTTTCACATCACCTGGTACACAAAACATCTGCTCCAATCTGATTGGCTGGCTTTTTGTCATGTTTGAGGCATTTCAGGATGTCACAAGTACTGTACAAGTATTTTGGTTCCACAAAATCTGATTTGTGTAAAAATATCAGACCTGATATTTGATTGGGTCTTATCTCATAAAAACCACATTGCAAAGACAGCACAGTCAATCAGGTTTGCATTGTACAACATCAGAAATGCCCTTCCTAAATAAGCATGCTGGACTCCTCATCCAGGCCCTAGTCATTTCTACACTGGACTATTGCAATGCTTTTCTGGTTGATTCTCCCGCATGTGCAATCAAACCTCAAGAAATTATACAGAACGCAGCAGCACGGCTGGTCTTCAACCAGCCCACAAGAGAGCCCACGTCACACCTCTCTTTATTTCTCTTCACTGGTTAACAGTTGCTGCTTGCATCAATTTCAAAACATTGATGCTTGCGTAGAGAAGATGCCACAGGCTCTGCACCCTCCTACCTCCACTCCCGCTTACAAATTTACATCCAAGGGCCTGCCGTCAGCCAGTGAACGGCACCTCATGGTACCATCACAAAAAGACAAATCACTGTCCTGAACATTCACGTGCTAACAGAAAAATATTTCTGTTCTTTCACCATTTCTTATTTCTCTCCCTGTGAAACTTAGTACTAGTAGTAGTTATAGCCTGCTTAGGATGAATTGCTTTGTTGTGTCAGTCATTTGAATGTTGCTTTGGATAAAAGCACCTGCTAAATGAATACATTTATATATATATATATAGATATATATAGATATAAATCTGTAAATAAGGTAGCTTGACAAGCCAGACCCACATCAAGATGCTGGGTCTGGGAACACACCATTGGTAGGGCTCAATCCGAGGGGTGGGATAAATGGTTGAAAAAAAAAGCAAATGCTGGTTAGATATGTTTTGAAGCATAGCAGCTGGTTTTAGCTGGTCCTAGTTGGTCATGAGCTGGTTTAAGCTGGTCAAGTGCTGGTCCTAAAATGGTCCTAAGAAACTAGCTCCAGTTTAGGACTAGCTTAAACCAGCTGCCATTCTTCAAAACATACCAAACCAGCATATGCTGGTTTTTTTCAACAGGGTACAACAACAATTGGAAGCAACACAGCAACCAGACATTAATAATTTTCAATGAGACTTGTCGAATCCAGAGACACAAATGACTGCAGCATTGACAAAGTTTTGATAAAGCACAGAGACAACCAATGAGAGAACAGAATGCGATCCACATAATACAGTTGGATACGGCAGCAAAATAGGAACTTCTATAGTTTTGCTATAGAACCTACACTCTAAAAAATGCTGGGTTAAAAACAACCGAAGTTTGGTTGAAAATGGACTAACCCAGCAATTGGGTTGTTTTGTTTTAGAGTGTACTAGTTCAACTTTCAAAATGTCTAGTTATCCTGAAGTTATCCTACTTATCCTTGCTTAGCTGGTTCAGGTGTGTTTAGTTAGAATTGGAGCTATGCCTATGAAATAGTTAGTCGGGTACAAAGGGGCTAAAGGTGTACCAAGGTAAAAGGCACTTTTGATTTTATTTTCCTCTAAACCACTAACCTTGCCTCAGCACTTTCCAAAAATACGCTTTTAAAGATGCACTCGGAAATTTGGTGTTAATCATATCATACAATAAAATATAATTTATTGTTAAGACTGTGAATCTATATTAAATTATTATGGGATCTCCTTCAATGCTTTCAGAATCCTTCTTTTTAAAATACATTTATATATTAACATATTTTAATGACAGTATATTTATTGAACAAAAATTAATACTTTAATTTATCAAAATAAACAGAAACTTTGCTAAAGTTTTAATTTAGACATTATTAAAAACATTTTATTTTAGCTAAAGTATTTGTATAAATAATGTCTGCCTTTTGCCCTGTATGTATAGTGTATATTGCGTCATTTGGGAAACAAACACAGTCTTAAAATAGTGGCTATTTTTATGCAACTGGCCCAAGACCATATGTTCTTAGTCAAACATCCAAACCAATCTCATGAGAAAATATAATTTTGTTATGTAATGTAGGAAAACTAAGCATGCAACCTGCACCCCAAAAACTTAAACTCTTAGTGGGGTATTAGCACGTCATAAAAAAACACAATATATAAATGAGTTTGATAGAAAACGTACAAATGCGATTGTACCAACCCGATCTCATGGCAATTCGTACATATTTTACGAGGTGGCTAATTCGTACGAATCTGTACGACCTCAGTCGTACGAATTCATACGATTTTTGCTAAATCGTACGTATTTGACGAGTTGCCAAATTCGTACGAATTTGTACGAATGACCTACCTCAAACCCCGCCCCTAAACCTAACCGTCACTGGGGATTAGACAAAACGTACAAATTCGTACGAGTGAGGTCGTACAAATTCGTACGAATTAGCCACCTCGTAAAAATACATACGAATTGGTTGTGAGATAGCGTTGGATTGTACGCATTCTTACGAATGTACGAATTGTAAAATTGCATTGCACAATCTGGCAACACAACACAGGCCTTAAAGAAACAGTAAAATAAAAAAGAGCAGGATGTACTAATGTTTTAATTTTAAACAAATTCGCTGGCCAAACCATTACTTTTACAAAATATCATGTACAGTGATAATCACAGTTATATCATTTGATAATACCACACTACTTTTATATATACCATGGTATATGTCCAATAAGTCATCTGGGGGGCATAGTATTTTCATGGTATCATGAGTAACACATTTTTGTGTGTTCGTTTTTTGGTACTTTTCTGTACCAATGATCATTTGAAACCACTGAATGCTATCTGGTTAATGTTAGCTCATTAGCATGACGTTAGCTATATTTCTTATTTCAAGAATCAATAAAAACTGACTTCTAATCTTGGCGCTTCCTAAATGAGAGTCTGTTATTGGCCAGTGGCAGAGGGAATAAAAATTAGGGGGGTACAAGAGCTCTTCAGTGGGAAGTCAAAACTCCTCTGTCAACATACAGAGAAGCCTCTATCTACTGGCTCAAAGGAAAGACTATGAGACCGGTGTCCAGAGAGGCCGTTCTGCCTTGACGGTTCATAGTGATGTAGAGCATCTTTACAAACAAGCATCCTGCCTTCATTAGAGCCAGCGAGAGGTTCAACAAGAACCCTCATTGTGGTCAGCGCAACTCCGGATAGTGGCTTTTCCCCCTCCTTGGCACGTAAAACTGTTCTGGGTTCAGTAAAAGACTTCCTCTGTGTTGTCTTTATCATGGTGCAGGTGTCTGTTTCAATAGCATCTGTACACATCCGTCTATTTGAGCTTGCAAAGGCTAATGCCCAGCTCGGTTAGCTGTGTGCGCTAGTCAACTTGCGGCACAACGATACCAAACATCTCAGTCCACATCTCAGTACACCTGGTCATTACTGAGCTCTTATACAAGACAATATTTCATTATCTCTACAACACAAATGCGATATGATGATTGATGACACAGATGCTAATTTACTGACAAAGATTTGGATTCTACACCAGATCCAGTTTGACTCGAATTCAGTTTAAAGAGTGTAAATAGTATGCAGTAATCTCTCAAACAGTAGTGTGCTACAATGTTGTCATATGTCTTAATAAAATGCATGTTTTCTGTTATTGCATTGTGGGATATAGTATCCAGCACAGCATGGTCTGTTGCATGTTTCACATTTTAGCAAATGTGGTCACCCCACTGATAATAAAATGGTTATTTTACGGTAAATATATATATATATACATGCTTTGATTTTGTCAGAGCCATGGTGTAGCATGACCCGAGACTACGTCACTGAACACTGTCATTTGAAGTCAACATGAAACGCATGTTATTCCAAGTATAAAACAATGTTTATATATGTAATCTTTCCGAAAAAAGAAAGAAAGAATCAATCAGCTCCCTAGGTTGTGAATCTGTATATCATGTACACAAATCTGGGCACTGGTAAGGACCCTGACTTGTCACATTCACATTCTGTATTCCTTTAACGGCACAATATGTCATTTTCATGCATATTCATGCTAAAAGCCAAAAAACATGTACATGTATGTGTAGAACATGTATGTGTAGACCTCAGTATGTATAAAACCCTGCGTACGGTCCTGATCGTAATGCATACTTTTATAAGTAACTTTATGATAAATAAAATGTAAAATTTCAGCCGTAAATGAGCTACAAATGTTAGCTAGATCAGGTTCACTACCTGTCCAACGAGGATTTTATGCTGAAATATAATTAAATAATGATTCGATTTTTTAAAACATCCATCGCGTGTGTCACACATACTTTTGTTAAGGGAACAAAAAGAGCATCGATGCTCTCTGGTTTTCACAGTGCATTGTGGGATTTTTTTAGGGAGATAACATTTCAGAGCCCTGGAAGGATTCTGACAGCCCTTAAAATGGCCGACTCCCTGATCAGTTCCCTGACTACTGAACTAGGGAGCTGATTGAGACCATAGACCAGGGGTCTTCAACTCAAACTGCTTGAGGTCCAGTAAATGAACCCTCCTCACCGGCCGAGGTCCAGACAATTATATACCTCAAAATAATAATTGATGTTTATTGCCAGACTAAAGAAACTAGTGTAGATAGCGTTTGTTCTTAATTGAACAAAATATAATATGTTCTCATATGGACAAAACATGTCTTTTCATATTGTTAAAGCAAACATAGGTAATCCTTCACAAAATTGATCTCATTTAAGTTGCTTTTGTACAAAATATCTAAATTCAACCAGTAACCATGCCTGACAAAAATATGATGAACTAAACATATATGTTGTATGAATGTATACATTCATTTCAACATTACTAGCAAATAAAGTGCTGTTTCCTGCTGAACTGAGATAAATAATACCAATCAATGAGCGCAAACCCCCCTGGTTAAAAAACAAATCAGATTTTTTTGTGAACACATTTTATGTTCATTCACATGTATAAGTTAGTCTTAACTAAATGTCTCTAATCTTGAACACTGCTCTCTTCTGTGCTTCAAACTGCACTGGTAAAATATCATTAGCAATATCATTCAGAAACACAAACAGGCCAAAATAAAATGCCAGCAGTGTTGGAAAAATGAAAAAGTGCAAGAAACATTTTATTAAAGTTTCCACTTTTGACAACCGCATCAGAGCACATGAGACACACAGGCCTCGTACAGGATGCAGGAAGAATAAATGTGATTTTTTTCCCCCCACCCATTCATCACGGAAAACTCGCTTTTCAGCGCCAACTTTACTAATTTTGGAAAAAGCCATTGTTTTTTGCGCGCCGCTTTCTGCTCTGATGGTGCGTTCACACCGGACGTGAATGAAGCGTTTCGCGCGAGTGATTTAATGCAATGGAAAGATGGGAATAGACATTCTGCGGCGCGATTTGCGCGAATTAAGCGGCGTGCATGACGCGTCATTCGCGTCCGGTGTGGACGCACCATCAGTCTCTTCTTCACTGCATGCGTGACGGCGCGTCTGAACGTAGCAACAGTGAGCACAGTAACGTTAACTGTCATCGCAAACCGTGGCCACATAGGACCCAAACGGTTCTACTGAGCTGCCTGATATAAATGTGATTTTTTTTTTTTTTATTTTAATGGCATGGGGCATATTTATTTCATTACATCAAAAGGCTTCGCGGTCCGGAAGGACGCATCTCGCGGTCCGGATTCGGACCGGAGTCCGCTAGTTGGCAACCCCTGCCATAGACTGTAAAAAAAAATATGGATGTAGTGTCCGTGACGTCACCCATAGGATTCTGAAGAGCAGTTTTGAAGCGTAAAGTAGGGTCGAGCTGGCCAATGCCATCTTGGCAGCGCGTCATCGCTCGTCACTCCCGGTTAATAGAAAATGGGCAAAGAGGCGGGACGTGGGCGGAGCTGAAGTGACGTGATGACTAACAGACAGCAGACAAACGGCTATCCACCTGTCACTCAAAATGGCCACGCCCTTAATTATGCAGAACTTTAAGGCTTAACGGATAAACGAATGAGTTATAAAAAAAATTCACCCCCCTCACGGTTGTCATGAAGGGCAAAATTAGCCGTATAGACCAAAACTACAATTTGTACCAGGCTGTAAACATCTGCTGTAAAGTTGAGCATTTTAACATGGAGCTCAATGAGATTCTGTTCTCTTCTGGAGCCTGTCCCTAGAGGCCAGTCGATGAATTGCAGTTTAAGTCACTTCCGTATTGGCTTCAAGAGAAACTGCGGGAGGCTGCCGCTTGATTGAGACGCACCCACGATTACCTTGAAAATTGTTCCCCAAGTTCATATTATCATATTCATAATACAAAAAAAAAGAATCAGATTCTCATTACTGAAATGCAAAAGATAATTACATTCTCATTATTATAATACAGAAATGAAAATAATCTTGTCCAATAACTACTACATTTTAATAAGAAAAAATATTTGAATTGAAATTGTATTATAATATTATAAATAAAGATAATGCCACAATGCAATTATTAATATAATAATAATAATAGGGTGAATACAGGTAAATTAAGGACACGTTTGCCAAAATGCCCAATTATCCTGAATTAACCTAATTGTCCTAAAATAGACATTTTCAACCAAAATATAATTTATTTTCCTTTTTGACAGTTTTATCAAAATGGACAGTTTTTTTGTTTTTGTTGTTTTCCCGTTGTAGTATCAAAGAGGTCCATGTCCATCTGTGGGCTACAGCGCTGTAGTGTTTTCTGAAAGGAAGGACACAGTGCACCCCTCCCCACCCCTCTTCTCTGCAGAGTGTTTCTCTTTCCATTTCAGGTTGTCACGTTTCTTTCTTTCTTTCTTTTTTTTTTTCCTTCATGTGTGCTAGCAAGGTGACAGGCGACCGCTGCTCCACACAACCAGCCAGCCAGCCAGCCAGCCAACCGAGCAGACACAAATATATTCAGAGCATTTAGTACCCTGGATTAATCGAATTATAATTTAATCATCTGATCAAACAGCAATTAGCATAATCACTTGTGGGGAACAGCTGATAGAGGAGAGAGAGCAACACATAATAAACCTCAGGCAACTGCCGCTCTAATGAGACATTTAACTGCTAAAACACACATCAAAAAGCAACATCTTCATGCTTTCTGGAGCCGAGACAGCTGTTATGAGCTGAAGGACAGTAATGTGTTTCAAATGCAGCGATTTAATCGTGCTGAAAGGTGCATTCAATGATTTAAAAAATAAATAAAACAGTCCATTGTGCAAACCGAGAACAAAATTATTATAAATATGTAATAACAATATGCAAAAAGGACAGCATATGATAACAAAATGATCAAATAAAATGATTTTTAATTGAATTTACAATGATTTTAAAGCATTTACTATGGCTGAAACAAATCTTGGACCTTCGGCGTACTGTTGATGGCACATTTTCAGTGCAGAGGATAAGATACTACATGAACACATTTTATGAATAAAAACATGACAGTATCGCGGCTGGGCTAAACGCATGTTCGCATCACACTGTACATACAATGCATAGCAGACATCTGGCAAAAGTGACAGTGCTCTGAAAGGGGGCAGCTAAAAATACCAACCACCAACTTGGTCTTACATCTTACAGTCTATGCCATGTTTAAAAATATATCACAATGTTGAGAAAGCAAGCTCTGGTCATTTGTCACCCTGTCACTTTCTCCCACCTAGGTCAGAGATGCCTCAGCCTACATTCCTCTCTCTGGCTCTCTCTTTAAAAATAACAAGACAGCGGTGGAGGGAAAGCACATGAATACAGAGATGCATACTAGAGATAAAAGTCATATGATGGTATTTTACCGAAGGCATCGGTGACAGACAGATCCATTTGGTTGATGGATATTAGGTTGATGTCATTTCCACATATTGGAAGGATAAAACACTGCATAAAACAAAACAAAAATAAGGAGGTTTTTCTTTTATTTTTACAAAGTCCCCCATCCATTACTCTTTCAAATAATAATTGCAAATACAATCGAATGTGATACAACCCTAACATGTGCCGCTGGACCACAAAACAGTCATAAGTCACACGGGTATATTTATGGTAACAGCCATATAAAATTATAGATTTTTTCTTTTATGCCCAAATTCATCGGGATATTAAGTAAAGATCATGTTCCATGAAAATATTTTGTACATTTCCAACTGTAAATATATTGAAAAAAATTATTATTACTACTAATAATAATTCATTTTTTATATATTTACAGTATCGCTAATAATTTATTAGCAATATGCATTGCTAAGGACTTCATTTGGACAAATTTAAAGGCGATTTTCTCAACATTTAGATTTTTTTGCACCCTCAGATTCCAGATATTGTATCTCGACCAATTATTGTCCTATCCTAACAAACCATACATCAATGGAAAGCTTATTATTCAGCTTTCAGCTGATTTTTTAAAAAAAAATTACACTTATGACAGGTCATATATATATACACATTTTAGAGTCTCAGAAATAAGCAAGCGTTTTGAGAGTGTAGTTTCTATAAAATGTAACAAAATAGGTGTTGATCATAATAGAAAAATTATCATTATTGAACATTACAAATTATGTTTTCACGGTCAAAGCAAGTGACACGTTTCCTTTGCTTTCTCTGACTGTGATTATATAAAGGTTGAGAATTTTTTTGCAGCTACATTTAAATAATATTTTTTTGAAGATGGAAGATGGTTCCCTTAAATGTGCATGCATATGAAACAAAATATAGTTTTGCATGCAAATCCAAAGCTGCAAATAATACTAATAAATTAATGAACAGTAAATTAAATAACGATTCATAACAAGACATCATAATGTGACAGAACAACTGTTTCACCGTGTTGTCCTCAAAATGACCTCTAAATATGTTTGTCCTCTAACTATGTCTTTCTCAGTCAACAGTCTTTCCATCAGCAATAAGGCTCATTTTCTTAGAAATATGCTTTTGTGTTTTGCGGTTGAATTGTACTGATATCAACAACACTTTACATTACAGTCGTTCATGCATCCATAAGTGATAAAGATACTAGAGGAAGTACATAAAACTGTGTAATCTAATATTATCCAAAGACATCAGTGACTAACATTAAAATCAGTGGGCGGTTTGACTCATTCAAAGTCTCATCTTGATGAATTATACCACGTGTCAAAGAAACAGAAATAGCTAAATTGCTAAATTACTGAACAAAATGAGCAACAAAAAAACAATAGTAATGATACTGTGACTTGTGACAGTTGAAAATGTACTTGAGGATTGGGGGGAGGGGGACAAGGGCGCTAACTCCGAATTTTTAAATAGGTAATAGAGGATTGCAGGGCACAGGTCTTACAGGACTATCTCACAAACTTGAACAGATGGGCCTCTAATCAGCAAACTGCCTTAATTGCCCCCAATAGATTAACAGTTCCACACAGCCAAATTTAGTCAAATCACTCCTCGCATGTCTCCTTAGACTCTTGAAGAAATCCCAGTTAAACCTGAAATGAAGTCATTATTCTGGATCATATCATTCTGATTGCTTGGTCTAATTCAGTTACTGCGAGGACTGCATAATCCCCAATAACAACAGCATGTTTTTACACAGGATTTAGGCGGCTGAGATTATAATCCGCCGTGCCTGCATACGACTGCGTGTGTTTTTGTGGACAACAAGTGATGGATTATAATTTTCCAGCAACAGATCTGAGGCAGTTACATTGCTCATCCCAAGCACCTTATTGTATTTGCTTTAAATCGAGGTGCTAAAGATTCCCTCTTCCTGCTGAAACTCTGTTATTAGATGTCTATGTCAATAACTGCATTTCAACATGGCTGTCGTGCGCATGCAACAGTTGAAGGGTTTCGTTTGACTTATTACAGAAAGACGATGCTGCATATCTGGATTGAAAAAAAATACATTTAGCTCTTAACAAGAAATGTAAAATGTTACATTTTTCAATCGAATTTTGATAAGGCGTTCCTAAATGCGAACAGTAAGATACCTATTCAATCGATGCCCTTTTATTGTACGTCAGGGGTCATTCACACACACACACAACGGCCTTATTTGATACGTGACTATGGCTCTAATAATAGAGGTTTCCATAGTGACAGGCCAAGCAGCATGTGATAAACCTTCTAGACTAGAGGCTGGAATGTTCTGGAATACAGTTGCTTGCTGAGATGAGAAAGTGGCCACTTACTGTATAATGGGAAGGTCGATTATTCTCTGATCACAGAAAAAATCGTATTTGTCTAGTTGTATTCATAACTTTTCCCCAATTAACAAATTAGCATATTAAGATGTCAACAGCTAACTTAAGAGGAATAATTGGATTTTTAAAAACTGCTGCACATGCATCAGATACAAAACAAAATAGAGAAAGAGCAGGAAAGCTACAGTGAGCATTGGGCGATGGTGACTGATGAGTTCTTACTGCTCTTTTATGAGTTTCAGCTGAGGCAGGGTGGCGCAATTTCAATTCAAAGTTATTACAAAATACATCTCAATATTTTTTTGATCTCATATTTGCCCCAAGTGAGAAATGCCTCGGGGAGCTCTGTGTTTCGAGCAAGAGTAAGGGTGTATTTATCTCCCTCCTCTGAAGAAGGGGATTATTTCTGTTGTTTTCTAAGGGTGAGCTTTCGTAACATCCCCACTGCCTCAAAATGACTGCCATTCAAAGCTTCACATTGAGGACTCATGCCAGCATTCGCCAATAGCCATTTTACATCAAATCTTTTTTTTCTTCTTCCTTCTTTTGCCTTGTGCGGTAACCTTCCCTCGACAATGTCTGTCCGTCTGCATTTTTTCGAGGAGACAAGTCTATTTTCCCGTCTCGCTTCATTCTGTTTTTTCCCTCCATGGCTCCCTCCTTACGTACACACCCTTCCATGTTTGCACCTACTGACCATCTCTCCAGTTCTGCTGCCGAATCACACCTTTTTTTTACACTGCTGCGAAGATGCAGTATTAAAAACAGGTAAGAAAGAAAGGAAAATCATGATTAAGGCGCAGTCGGCCTTATAAAATATAAAGATGGCTTTAAATTTCTCGCTGCACACACATCCACGCAGGCGCAGTCCCTTAAGTACACACACACACATGTATTAAGGCGTTGTGTAGTATTTTTCAGCTACTGCCCTGCATTTGTCTTATGGACTATTTTTGTTTTTACATCACTGAATAATTGTTGTATTGCAAACTCTCATTAAACATATGCAATTCAAATAGTATGGCCATCGAGCTAAACACATCATTTGTTTTTAAAGACTCCAAGTTAGCATATAACACATTTAGCAAAAATTGTGTTTTAAGTGTGATAATGTGATAAATGATGTAAAGGAAATTACTTTTTTTTTCACTGCTCTCCAATCACTGAGATGCTAAAGTGCACAGCAGGGGTATTTTACAAAAATAGCTGGATGAAATAACTTCATTTGACGTGCCCAGATGAAATATTTCAATATTCACGGGGTTAATTGTCTGCCGTCAAATGATTGCGCTCATACAATAAAGCAATTAAATGCTATGCCTCGATTTATTTAAAATCATCTTAAATAAACAAAGCCTTTATAAATGAAACAATATATTGCTGCCGTTAATTAAATTAAATTGGACTTAGTTAACAGTTAGACGGATGGGGAAGGGCGCAGCACGCATAAGCAATATAAAATACGTCTGTCTTTATAGATAAAAACGGGGGTGGGGGGGGGGGGCTTTAAAATAGGATATGCAACACTGAATATAGAAAGCACATGGATGAGTAGTTTCTACAACACTCAGTGTGATAAACAAGAGGTCACATTCATTAACATCTCCCCATGCGTAATACAACCGACAAGAAACCTGTGCAATACCTGCCGGTGGCCCCTGTGTGTGCACAGGAATCATTATAAGAGGCTTTTGCGGTACGCAGTGCTTATATAGTGCTGGCATCATCAAGGCCATAATGTGACTAACGTAAGGTGTTTTTAAAAAAAAATGATTAGAGGAAGGAAACTCTCCCAGCCTATCGGTGACCACCCATGACACCATTAAAAATCTTGAAACGAATTTGCATACAGTAGGCTACACCTTTTTCCAGAATGTCCTGATGAGAGTAAATGAAGTTTGAAATTATGGAGAGAGGGGGAAAAAAATAGGACTAACCATTCAGGATGCTCTGGAGAAAGAGAAATGCCAATATCCACATGCCCCGCTGCGTTCAATCCCCAAGCTAGATTTTCCTCTTTTCACTCCGCACACTTTGTCCACAGCTTTTTCCTGATCCACCACTCAGAATGCCAACAGTAAGGTTAAAACAAAAGCCAGTCCAGATTTCCTGTGCCAATGACTTGAGAGGATCTCCACCGTGCGTATTATGTGTGCGCTTTTGCGCCCGGTCGTTGCGCATGAAGGATGTGCGGATGTTCTAGTATGATTGTCTTGGTTAAAGCTCGGATGCTCTCCGGATGCTGCTGTGCTTCAGGGGGGGATGCTGGATGCAGGTGCGATGCTGATTCAGGAGCGCCTTTCAACGGAGCAGGTGGTGATGCGGAGGAGAAAGAAAACTTTCAAAGCAAAAGCAACGGTGCCGTTCAAGCGTGTCATTTAAACCAAGGGGAACCAAGTATTTTTGAAAAAAGGGAAGAAAAAAGAACTAAACAGGGGAGAATAAATCATAGATGTTTAATCAGAAATGGGAATGGAAAGAAAGTCCGGAAAAGCTAAAGCGGCAGGAACAAATGTGAGATCCCAGAGTTAGACCATCTTCTTGAGCACCTCTCGCCGTCCAGCAGGCTGCAAGCGGGCGCATCTTCCTCCTGCGTGGCGCTTTAATCGCATTGGTTCGTGTGCTGCTAACCCTCTCTGCCTCAGAGCATTAGAGAATAACCCTCTCTCTCTCCCCTGCCTCCACAGCCTGGCTCACTGCTCACTGCCTTAAAGGAGCCGAGACACTCCTCTGAAGGCTGAAGGATGAGGAGGACACACCTATTTCAGGTGCGCACTTAGTATGAACGCGGGGAAAAGTCGTTTTAGCGCGCGAATCTGTATTATCAACGGGCAAAGACCTTCTCTGTGCATTTATAGGTTTGTTCAAATTCTCAACTTCTCAATCAAATCCTACTTTTGTCGTGTTATCGTCAATGTGTAGCCTACCTATACGATTTGAAAACATCTAAGCTAGAGCATTCTTAAAAGTTCACAGAATATTTTTTAGCACATTTAAAATCTCTTCTGGAAAATATTGATAACTTACCTTATTACCAGGGGCGTACATTTCATCTAAAAGTTGGGGGGACAATAAACATGAAATTTCTCAAGAGCAATTTTTAAAGGGGACACAAATAATACAGCCAAAATCGTACTTGTAAGGATATGTGTACCACAAAAAAAAAAAAAACAACCAACAACACAAAGCGATAGTAGTTTAAATACGATTAAGGTTCACCACGCAGTCATATTATTATTATTAAATGATCTTGCGTCCTCCACATAGTATTTTATACTATGATATTCAGATATTCAGATATTCAACTGCAGAAGCCTCTGATCTGCCACTTATTATCATATTGAGCCAAACCCTACACAGATCTGACTGAACTTACGGTTCAGAATTAGCCAATTTGTAGAATTTGGGGGCGGGTTGCTTGAATTTTGGGTTCATTAGCCGATTATTCGTAACGAAAAACACAACAACAGAACAGTCCAATGACACACTCCCTTAAATAGGCGCTTTTACGCTTTGAAACCAAATCTTGGATAATCTTGTCTGTCAGCGGTTTGCTCGTTCGGCTCGTGCTGTATTGAGCAGACACGTTCAGTTTTTAATTGTTTTGTCAGTTCTCTAACTGAACTAAATGATGTTATTACTGTACAGCGGAGCGGGGCGGGGCGGCGGTGGGCAAGTGATGTTAACAGTGTTTTGCCTAATCTGTATTAAAGAGAAAAGAATCACTTCATCTGACGTTTAAAGTGAATAAAATAGCCTTGACAGCTACTTACTGGTGTTTCACAACTGCTGTCTGAAGAGCCTTGTTCTCTCCCCAAACTTGTGTGGTAGTTTTTCTGCGGTCTATGGGTAACGTTAGTTGAGGTGCGGTGGATCAAACCACTGTGAGGCAAGGGGGGGGGGACTCCCCTTTCTAAACTTAAAACGCATTTTTTGTCCCGTTTGCGTTTGTATTGTTTTACTACTTACACATTTATTTTAAGTATATATTGTTATATTATTTACAATACTCACCATGGTTTTTAGGGGGGGACAGCCCTCAGATTGGGGGGGTCCTGTCCCCCCGTCCCCCCCGCAATTTACGCCCCTGCTTATTACTCAGGGCCGTTTGCATGATCTGTCCAAATTAAAATTAACCAGCTGCTAATGCTGCCGGCTAGTATTAGCAAATAATAAAGCTTGATTCACTTATGCGATGTTGGTTGAAAGACGTCTTTAGTCGTTGCGCCCACTACACTATTATAGTCAGTATTCTTGTGCTTTGTGTCAAGGACTTTGTTTTTCTGTCTTTTGCTGATTACAGTTTTTATTCTTAACAATTCATTTAGAACTTTTGTGCTTGACAAAGCCTAGAATTGTAACATACATATTACTGGAAAAAAAAAGTATAATTGAAAATGCAGTGGCTAAGATAAATTCTGAATTTTAGGAAAAAAAATAAGTATTTAAAAAAATTGTGAATCTCTACATGTAAATTTTTCCTAGAAGGCTGATAAAAGTCCGCACTATTGCCTGGACAACAATTTAAGTACACCTGTGGTCCAACACCTCACATCTGCATTATTATTAGCAAAAAATCTCCAAGACTGAGTCGAGGAGGTCTTGTGAGATACCAGAACTTTAAGCTCAACTGTCTGGAAAATGTTCTTCTGATATGAAACCTATGTTGTTGTTTTTGACTTAAGCTGTTGCAACAATGAATGACTATTTTAATGATCTGAATGCATGGTCTGAAGCACATGACGCAGGTGCACTTTTGCTAGTTTAATGACGGAAAAAACAGTCGGCACGCCTGACTCTCAATCAGAGTCTCATCTCCCATTCCTTTTAAAAGTCAGTTGCGCTCGCACCATGGCGATTTCGCTATTTACATGACTGAACGCTTCTCCAGAGAGGAATCCTTTTATTTTGAATATTTCAAAATGTTTGTGTGCTGCTGTGCATCACTGTCAAGTCAAGTCAACTTTATTTATATAGCGCTTTTAACAATGTAGATTGTTTCAAAGCAGCTTCGCAACAGAATTTGCCGCTCCGGAGAAAATGGTGATGTCATCAGCTCATTTCTATTATCATACAGTGACAATGTGCGCAGATCAGCAATTTAGTTGATGTATTTAATTTAGTAATTAAATTTATTTGGATATTTAGTTAAAAATGTTGTGTCACTGTTTGTGTAATAAGCTGTGTGTATGCACATTGTGCTCTCGCCATAGGTGCATTTTAATTACACACCCTTTAAATAACACAAAAAATACTGCATTTTCGTTTTAAGCTCTTCAAAATAGCAACACGCCAACAATGCGCCTGAACACACCTGGTTTTCAGACCAGCACGCCCATGGGCGAACAGACGGGCACGCGTGCTATTTAAACAAAGCAGTATTGACGTAGTTATCAAAAAAAAATTATAACTGCGTCGGGCTGAAACTAGCAAAAAACACTTCTGTCACGTATGGCATGGCATTGCGCTGGTTGTATGATATGTCACCATTCGATGCTTTCACATTCACGTGAATCACGGCACAGTTCCAGTGTTAACAAACTCAGGTTGTGGGTTCTCAGGTTCGGTACCTCAGTGCGCACCAAGCTCTGCATGTATGACAGTTTTCACATTAGCAATTTTTCATGCAAACCGTGCCCCATTTCGAACTACACTGCCAGTGTAAAAATGCCCTGAGACAACAGAAGAAGAATACATTGTCTCAAACACACTGTAGACTTGTGGCATATAACGGTTATGGTAACTTGGGGCGATGTCAAATAACAGACATATGTTTCAGCATGTTACAATAATTATATGGCTTGAGTTAATATAGCCTATTCCCAAATGAATTAAACAATTTGTTATCATACAGATTGAGGGCGGGAATGGTCTCTCTCTCTCTGTGTATATGTGTGTAGCCTATACATGTGTGTATGCGAGGAGTTGCGATTTTCTAATAATAATCAAATCATTCCCAGCGATCATCGAATATTATTTTTGCTTGAAATGCCCATCCCTAATATAGAGAAGAGAACAGGGCCACGTACTGAACCTTGGGGTACCCCGATGCTAGTTTATGTAACATTGCCCCCCTTACATGCATTTACAGACACCCCACCACTGTAAGATACTCTGATATTTTTATTTTGTCTTATCTTGTCCATCTTCACCCTAACTGATCAACCATAATCAATCATTTTTAATGTTTATGTATTCATTCAAAAACATCACTACACAAGTATATATTTGTTTATCATACTCATTAAAAGAAAATACTGGGGGAAAAAACATAAACTTAGTAATACGATTCTACTGCTGCAATTAATCTTCAACTGATTCCGTCATTTCATTTCAACCAGATTTGACTTTTTTCTCCTCTGTAGATTATACAATGGAGGGAACATTTGCCCTAATGTGAAATACTTTTATGACAAGGACATCTGGATCACTTACACCAGTCCCCTCTCAGAAGCATACTGTGTGAACTGACTGCTATTGTCATGTCTTAAATCATGTTAATTTATACCCTCAATATACATGAAGGTAACATTCAATAACAATACAAGCAATGACGAGTGCAACAAGTGCAAATAGTGATAGATGCATGCAAAATAGCAGGATGTTCTGTCGTAGTAGTGTGAATAGTAGTTTGATTATATTTATACTTAATACTGTAAATCAGTATTTCCCAACACTGAGGCACACCAACAGTGCACATTTTGGATGTCTACATCATCTGACCTATCTATTTCTGGTCTTGGAGTCTCTACTAAGGAGCTGATGAGTTGAATCAGGTGTGTTTGATTAGGAAGAGTTCAAAAATGTGTAGTGTTAGTGTGCCTCCAGGTACAGGGTTGGGAAACACTGGGGTAAATAGAAGCAGATAGTATTTGCACCGCAGTGTATTGTAGTACATTATAAAGCAGTATGCAATAATAACAGTGTCGGCATCACAAGCAGGCCTGGGGGGGGGACTGACACAGTCACTGTACCCCTTACTTAAAAAATCATAAATGGATGCCTTATTGGAACGTTACTTATCTCTATCATTAAAGCCCACCCCTACACCCTATTGAACCTGCCGATCAGTATCCAAAATTCCAGGAAAGGAGCCATGATTGTTTTTAGCGTGATAAAAATGCATGTGTCGCATGTCTGATCAATACATCACATCAAATTGTATGTGCACGTCAATTAAATATCCTTTTACAAATACTGTCTTCATTTTTATTTAAAATAGGAAATGAATAGAAAAGGATTCAAACTCCCTGTCCTGTTGCTGCTCCTTTTACTGCTGGGTTTCTTTTGTAATTTTGTTAGTTCAACCAGACAGTGGTGGGTGGAATCGGTGTAAATAGCATATTCCATCAAGATGGACAATTTGACAGTTGGCAGATGTTTTTATCTAATGCAACTTTGATTTAAAAGAAAAAAAAATGGCATTGAATCATTTTTAAATCAGAGAGTAGCATAATCCATTATGAAAGTGTAATATAATATTCATATTAAAGCGATCAGTGGGATGATGTGGAAGATATTTTGGCAACTTGTTCATGTTCTACACGTAGTCAGTACACTCTCAGAAAAAAAGATACAGTGGAGGTACAATTTTGTTCCTTGGGGAACAAAACGTATAACTGTACCTTTAAAGGTACACAATTGGTCCTTAGGGTACAATTAAACCATTGGCAGGCAAGTTCAGTCCTAGAGAGCCGCTGTCCTGCAGAGTTTGGCTCCAACCCTGAAAGACGTCTATAGAAGCTCTTATTGAGAATTAACAGGTTTAGATGTTGATGTTTTATTGAAAATGTTTGGTTACCATTATGGTGATGAGTGTTTCCTTTAGTGGGGCAGTTTGACTCTTGGCTTTTTATGCGAGTTTGTGGTTTTTGTTACAGTGTTAACAAAACACATAATCTGTTTAAATCAAAAGAAGCCATAAACAAAAATAGTAATGAAGAAAAATGTTTGACTCATCACTGACTAAAAATATTAATAAATAATATTCACCAACAATACTATTTTGCCACAGATCAGACTTCCTGAATTCTGATTTTTAAATACATTCTAGGGAGAAAAAGTTTAGATGCACACAGATATCAAGAATCAGCCTATGCATCTGAACAATGGTGACATACTTAATGCTGCAATGCATGCTGGGAGCCATACATTTTTTACTATGGTGGCTTAGTAGGGCTGGAGCTAAACTCTGCAGCACATCAGCTCTCTAGGACCGAACTTGCCTACCCCTGACTTAGAGGAACAAAAGTGTACCCTTAAGGGTACCACCCCAGTGACGGCCACTTGTACCTTAAAACAGGGGTTTTCAAACTGGGGTCCGGGGGTCCTCCAGAAGGCTCTAAGGGGTCCCCAGAAAATTTCAGAGAATAAAAAGACAAAGCAAATATGGATAAAGTCTACCAAACATTCTAACGGTTTCATTTCTAAATGTTTCTCTCCTTTCTTGCCGTATACATACTGTCCAGAATTGTAGTATATGTTTGCTTTGTATCTTTCTAGTGAGTTCTTCTCACTATAGTACCCTTTATCTTGCTCACTGGGGCTGTAAGGCGGTATTCTTAACGCAGTACGTAAGCTGCTTACATACATTTATTGTGAAAGTTGCTTATACAAATCATTTTTAATTTAACATTTTCTTCTGTGGGTATACATTCAATATTAAGCACAGTCGATTTAAGTTTGGAAACAATATGTTGTATTTATAATGTCACACTTACTACTTATCTAACAGTTTAAATGTTTTTTCATACATAAAAATATATAGAGGGATTTTAGGAAGGGGGTCCTTCATAAAAGGTTAATCATATATGGGGGTCCTTGGCATCATAAAGTTTGAAAACCCCTTCCTTAAAAGGTACAATTTTGCACAATTTTGTTTTTTGAGAGTGTTTGACATTGACCAGATCCATGGCATAAGTGGTTATTATACCCACTTGGCATCGAGAACCACAAAATATGACACTTATTTTCAGTGGAACACATTTTCACATTAATGATAGTTTTTTAGGATGATACATCAGTCTGACCATAGAAATTCAATGCATTGATTAAGGAAATTCTTAAAGGGGTCATGAACTGGCTTTAAAAAAAATGTATACTGTTGTCTGATGTCAACTTATTGCGTTCGCGTGGTTTTTACATTCAAAAACATCATAATGAAGAAGTAATAGGCTATCTTCTGACCTGGTTTGAGGCTCACTCAAGACACGCTCAGTTTTGATGGGTGTGCCGCACTGAAGACTTGGAATTAAATGCCCACGGCAAGGATTGGATAAGATTTGCATATTTAATGAGTTTCAGCTCCCCTGTCAGTGAAAGCGTGTGGCAAACTGCAACCGGAATGAATCGCCCAGCCCAGTTTGCAAAATGTCTTTATCAAACAAACACAATGATTCATCTCTCATCCACCCACGAGTGATTGGAATGATTTTTTCATTAACGTAACTTGGCCCGCCCGATCGATGAATATAACCGCCAACCGCACACACAAACACACGCACACTAGTGAACAACGCACATAAAGACAGTAATGAACCAACAACACCATAAGTAAAGTATTTTCCAGCCTGTGACAGCGTGCTAAGGTATGTTCTGTTAGACACGTACACATAATCCATAGATATAAAACGATCTGTAACAATGCAATACTATCACATATAAAAAAAAAAAAATGTTTTACGCACATTAGTGTGTTGCTTCATTCGTTCATGTTATCTCATCCTGTCTGCAAATCCAGTCTCTTGTTTACAAACGACTCAGAGGTTATATGAACATACATGCAATGTCACGTGAGCTGGATATTCATTAAAGTGATCCCACTGTTCAAACTTTAGTTAGTGTGTAATGTTGCTGTTAGAGCATAAATAATACCTGTAAAATTATAAAGCTCAAAGTTCAATGCCAAGCGAGATATTTTATTTAACAGAAATCCCCTTTCAAAGCCTACAGCGAACGGCCGATTAGGACTACATCCCTCTACTTCCTTCTTTAATAACGTCACTCGAACACTGAGCGCATGCATCGCTGGTAAGAGACGTGACCTTACCGGGCAACGTGCGCTAAGCTGCTGTCGAATCACAACCTATGATCACAACACAGGAACCGCTGGCACAATCAGAACTCGTTACGTATTTCTGAAGGAGGGACTTCATACAATAAAGGAACTCATCAGCCGTTTTTAGGACAGTGAAAACAGCGGTGTACAGATGAGTACATTGTGTGAAAAATACTGTTTTTTTACACGCGAAACATGAACACATGTTATATTGCACACTGTAAACACAATCAAAGCTTCAAAAAAACAGGAAAAACCTGTTGTGACCTTTAAAAATAAAGTTCATCCATGCATTCATAATATTGGAATCCGAATGCTTAAAAATCTGAATCCAAAAAGCTTATGTGGTATGTTTATTGCTTAGAAATTCGATGCTGTTTAGCTCTATGCTGCTCTTAGCTGTCATGTTAGTGGCACGAGTCGGCGGGCGGGGCAACAGGCGTTGTTCTTCTTCCGTTGAGGCGGTGCTTCACTACACTCTCATGTCATAGCCGGGCACATTCTGAAATCGATCGTTTTCTGGGCCTGGTGTCAATAAAAGCTTTTCTTTGACTAACAAGGAAGTTTTCACTCTGAAACTTACAGGATATCCTTATATTACCATGACCTTTTATATATCAAAAGCTCAAGGGAAAGTTGATTTCTCAATTCATCACCCCTTTAAGAAAGTCACACATTCACATGTTAATATAATTCTTAAGTGGAATGATTGCAGACAGATTTGGTTACGATTGGCAGGATTAGATGAACCCACTCCTGCCAAACCTTTGTTTATAAGTTAATTTACAATTATTAAAAAAACATTAATAATAATTTGTTACATTTTTATAACGCTTTTCTAGGTACTCAAAGCGCATTACATATAGAATGAGGGAATCTCCTCAACCACCACCAATGTACAGCATCCACCTGGATGATGAAACGGCAGCCATATTGCGCCAGAACACCCACCACACCCCAGCTTATTGGTGGAGAGGAGACAGTGATGAAGCCAATCAGTATATGAGGATGATTAGGAGCATGCCAATACCTGGCCAAATATTTAAACCATTAATTTGTTGCCTGACCTCTTTTTCAGGTTTTAGTTTTGTGAGCTACTTTCACACACATCACAGTATTCCACTCCTCTGTCATAATCAGCCATTTCAATATACAGATACACAAGTTGACAGTCGGTAAGTCAGTCCTGGTGAGAGCGGCCCCTTTGTTTTGACAACTCCACTGAGGCTTAGTGTTCCCTTACAACCAAACACACACCGGTCTATCGGCGGCCAAATGTCAGCCCGCTGACTTCCAGACATCCAGCAGAGGATCGGGTTCACCTTTCACTACGTTGCCCATTAGCCAGGAATAGATCCGTCTAGAGCAACGCCATATGATCTCTTGTTACCTTAAACAATAGTGGCGATAAAGACATGAGGTCCGTGTTGAGAACTAAATATAACAACATGTAAAGTTATACGGGTACTGTCACTAATGCACCGCTTACAAATACATGCCCATGGGATAATAATGCCCAAAAATATCTTAATAAATCCATAATTTATTTACAACAAATAAAAAATCATATATAATTTTGAACAGTTATCTCTCCTTCAAAAGTTTAATATGTTTTCATGTTATTTTCTGGTCTTATTTGGTGACAATATTAAGACATTTTATGTGACGTATGAATATAGACCAACAGCTGCTTTTAGAGCACCACAAATGAGGTACCAAAACACGCAGAATGGACAGACCTTTGCCAAGTGGAGATGAAATATAGATTAAAAAACTAATTCAAAAACATCTAATGTACTATTTAACTATTTCACATGTTGTTATTCATTTAAAATGTGTTGGTAATTTTAAAATTGTTGGTTTTCTGAAGACATGTTATTTGTTTATTGGTCCCACAGAAGAAGAATGGCTTTTTTGGCTTTGACGTTTACTATAGGAATCACTGTAAATAAATAATAATCAGTGTTGGGGAGTAGTTAACTACAAGTAGCTAATACTGAATACTAATACTAAACTAATACTGTGTTTGACCCCCTTTCACCTTCAGAACTGCCTTAATTCTACGTGGTGTTGTGAACTTTTCTCTTCTAAAGTGTAGGAAACTCAGAAGTGAAGACCAGGAGACTTCGGGATTCAAACAGAAGTTATTCTTTTAATGAGAACACTCTGTGCTGTAGGTCATCCGAAAACAGTCTGACTCAAACAGTCTAACTGATAGGTTATATACATTTCAAGGGGGAGGGATTACATAGAGATTGAAACAAAGCATGTCAATTAAATACACAGGTTTTGGGAAATCTGAATAAAGCATGCAAATGAAGTGGGAACACACCCTACTCTGAGAGCACGACCAGTCCCATTGAATCAGCAACTATTCACATGCTGATACTGGCCAGGAACTCCAATTCCAAGAGCCATCCCAGAGCCATTAAAGACAAAAGGTGAAAGTCAATCAACCTAACGATTCAACGTCTGGGCTCCGAAAAGTGAGAATCTCAGTGATCTGATTAAAACAGGTCTGGCAGGAAAAGAGACTCTTTCTGGAGACTACAATAATCATCTGATATCATAATTCTTTGCCATAAATGTTAAATACAATTTACTTTCTTAAATGTGTAATCTTACATTTCCCCCTTTGAGAGTTCTAATAACTCTCACATAATACAAATTTAAACCTTCATCAGTCCATTCTATAGCTTATATTTGTTAACGTAAGCCCCATCTTTTAGTCATGTAACTTGGAAAAAGTTACAGGCACATATCACTTGCTCTGTGTTGTTCATCTGTAATTGCATGTTGACACAGAAACAAACATGCAATTATGGTCCGTGAAGTTCATTACGGGCAATGCTCTTTTGTGGTTGGAACAGTCCTTGCGAGTCATTTTGTTGACCTAACAGGTTTCCGAACCATGAAGAAATATCTTCAGTCATCTGATGTCATTTTGCTGAAAGATCAAGAATGTCTTGTGATGACTGAAGTTCCCGTAGGTGATTCTCTGCGTTGTGTTTTTTTTATTTTCTTCTTTGTTGGTTGTAGTCTCTGCAGTTGATCTAGTTGTTTCCTGGAGGTTGGGTCTTCATATGCCGATGAGAAGGTCTGTGCATATGGGTCTGGGGACAGCCATCAAGTTTCATCTGCACACTGTAAGACAGAAAACAGAAAAACAGACAGCAGTATTTCTTCAAAACACTACGGTTGTAGCAGTTTAAACACTATGGTTCTATCGTTTTCAGAGTCTACTGTTGTCGTTTCATTCTTTCCCTATTTCTTAATTTATTTGACACCTATGGACCAGTGAGGAAAGGATGGACTAAATCGGGAAAGGCCTATGAGGTAGTGTCTTCACCCTGGGTTCACCCCAGAACGCATGTTGCATTCAGTTCTTCCCAGGGCACCTCACTTGTCCGTGTCCTATTCTGTCCCTGTGTTGTGTGCACACTGTAGAGTGTGTGAGAAAATTGGCACATTTCCATTCTCCAGTGAAACATCAGTCCTAATAGACATCATTAACAGAGGATGGTTGTCTGACTGCAATATTCTGTGGCATAACATTTAAGGCTGTGAGTCTTACTTAATGTCCCCCCAACAAAGGCTGAGACAGTCACTTTCCTTTTGTTCTATTAAACAAAAATAAGTCTTTCGTCTTTGTTGTGAGTTACTGGGGAAATTAAGCACTCACAGCCCAAATGGTTAACACTGTATCAAGTTGCCCCACGAGTTTAACAAGGAGGGGAGGGGCTGCTTCAGAATATCAAGCAGGCTAAGCAGAAGCTGATTAACCTTGTTAACTTCTTTAAAGTTATTTTTGTTTTTCCTACATTCTTTTCCAAAATGTCCGTGCTTGCCACAGTAAGAACAACTGGCTTCTCTAGGACTTTTGCGTTTCTTTGGCTTCTCTGAGTTGACCTTAACAGAAACTGCTGCAATTCTTACTCTCTCTCTTTGACATCAGAATCTCTTTCCCAAATAGCTAAACTTTCTAGGTTACTTCTGAGAGTTCTTTTAGCCCACGTAATATCTAGGAATGGCAAGGCTGTTCTGTACTCAGCTACAAGACCATCTGCCCAAATTCGGATTAGAGCTCCTTTGTCGGCTAACACACTTTCGGAATCATCCACTATTCCACTGTACGTTACAGCTACCTGACAGAACCTCTCAGTATATTCACTCACGGTTTCTTCTTTCTCTTGTACACAGCTAGTAACTCTCGACCAATCGATTTTGGGTCCTAAGATATTCTTTAGGATTTTCAAAACACCTTCTCTCAAATCGCCTTTACTGACATGTTGCAGTTCGGAAGTAACAGCAGACTCAAAATTGTTGAATTCAGATTCAGTTAGAATTTGTGACATCAGCTGTGTGACTTCCGGCAACGACATGTCGTAAAGATGCATTTTACTGAACAATGCTCTTCTAAATTCAGAAAAAATAATTTGCACTGATGGCAAACTTTCAGCAATTCTCTCAATATCCTTAGGACCTAAAGATGTTTTGACAACAGTTTGTATTTGGACAACAGAAGAGTTGTGAGTAACACTTTCAGTTCCTTGAGATTTTCTCCTAGCCCCACAAACCTGCACTGAATCTACAGGCTCATCAGTTACTGATTGGATGGCTGTTTCAAAGAAAGCTTTTAAGTCAGGATAATTGTTATCAGGCTGACTAACTTCTACTATTCAACGTCTGGGCTCCGAAAAGTGAGAATCTCAGTGATCTGATTAAAACAGGTCTGGCAGGAAAAGAGACTCTTTCTGGAGACTACAATAATCATCTGATATCATAATTCTTTGCCTTAAATGTTAAATACAATGTACTTTCTTAAATTTGTAACCTTACAGTGGCATTGAAGGTGCTGAAAGCATTCTTTAGAAATGTTGGCCCATATTGATAGGATAGCATCTTGCAGTTGATGGAGATTTGTGGGATGCACATCCAGGGCACAAAGCTCCCGTTCCACCACATCCCAAAGATGCTATATTGGGTTGAGATCTGGTGACTGTGGGGTTCATTCTAGTACAGTGAACTCATTGTCATGTTCAAGAAACCAATTTGAAATGATTCAAGCTTTGTGACATGGTGCATTATCCTGCTGGAAGTAGGCATCAGAGGATGGGTACATGGTGGTCATAAAGGGATGGACATGGTCAGAAACAATGCTCAGGTAGGCTGTGGCATTTAAACGATGCCCAATTGGCACTAAGGGACCTAAAGTGTGCCAAGAAAAGTAATCAGGGACTAAATTAAAGGAAATACAAGAAAAAGAAACGCAAGAAACAAAACTCTTACATAAGCCTGATGGAGCCAAAGGGCTGGAGGGCTTAGGCACAGCTGGAAGGCCCAGAAGTCCACGGCTGAACCAGGACGATGAAGGACCAAGGCAAAGCTGGATGATCGAGGGAGCCCAGTGGAGCCTGAGGGAATGACGGGCCAAGGCGAAGTCGATGGACTAACAGGCCGAGGTGGAGTCATGGGCCCATAGGTCTGAGGTGCAGCCAGGGAATCCGCCTCACAAGGCCAAGCTGGTGTTAGAAAGGCCCAACGTGGAGAGAAAGAGCTGGAGGGAGCCAGCATAGAGAGAGGAGCCCGTGCTTGTGCCTTCCACCACTGAGGACTCAGTTGGACTCCCCTCAGGGGCGTCTGAGGTGTCCCATGCCGCCATGAACATTGGGCTGGAGTGCAATCCTCTGCCCTGTTCTGAGCATTCACAGCTGGTTTATTGGTATCTGGGCTTGAAACGCAAGTCACAGCCATGCCTGGCCCCAGTGCCTTTCCTCCTGGAAAAGCTGACGAAGTTGTGGAGGGCCCCTTTCCCGGTCCTGCTTTACAATCTCTTCAACCCTCATTACCCTCAATGGTGGGATGGCCTGGCATCCGGATGTTGCACAGGCATTTATGCCCACGAAACACTGCCACCTCCTGGGATCATCCCAGACTCCCATCCAGGGCTTGCAAGTTCACTTAATGACCATCCAGCAGGTTCATCAGGCCAAAGCTCTAAAATGGCTGCACAAGGATAGTTCTGAGCTGGGATTGGTGCAGGAACGGCCCTTGGGACCGACTTCATTCTCCAAGTGATGAAGGTTACGGTGCAGGATCTCGGACAGGTGATGTCCACCATGGTGGTCCAGGAGCACCATCTCTGGCTTAACCTTGCTGAGTTGAGGGAGGTCGACAAAGTCCACTTTCTCGCAAGGTGGCCTCTTCTGTGACACTTTCGAGAACTTTGCCAAGCAGTTCTCGGCAGTCCAGAAGCAGACAATGGTGATTAAACACATCCTCCCAATCTCCACTGCCACCTACAGGCCAAATTCCTCATTCTCTGGGTCACATAGCTCACAGCCTGGTCATAATGGATGCAGACTTACCGCCTCCTCATGTTAGGACATGACTCACACAAAGAAGTGTGGTGCGTTCAGAGGACGCACAGCTTCCTCAATCGTCAGACGCCGGAGCAAGGCAGGTGTTACAGTACACCTACAGCCACAAGATCGGGATATGTGGCTTTCCGACATGATGGCCAACGTTCCACTTCGTCGCCCCACCACAAGTGTGTCAAAAATGATTGTTCATCTAGTGCCACTCGTGCGGAGTTTGGAATCCTGGTTAGCACTTCCCAACCCATCACGCTGACTCATCAGGACAGTCAGACTCAGCTACGCAATTCAGTTCACCAGGCACTCACCCAGGCGTTCTCTTTACCTTGGTAGCAGACAAAGAGCCTGACATCTGCACCTCCAGAACCTAGTAACACGGTTCAGCTGTTGTGCCGCTTTCCCCTGGGGGACCCCTAGTTTCAGTCATTGACACCACATCGAAGGGACTGACAAGTTAAGAGCGTTTTGGTTAATATTGTAACCTCCGTTTCCTGATCGAGGGAACGAGACATAGTGTCCTTCCTGCCACAGCACTGAACTGCCCGCTGAAATGGCCAGGACACTGTCTCGGCTCCTTAGCACCAACCTGAATAAGTGATGCACGCTACCTCACTTTTATACCCGTATGTCCAGGGGAGTGACATGCAAATTCCATTGACCAATTCTCATTAGCCTTTTCTCAAAGTATCAGAGGTGTTTAGGGCTCCCAAGTGCGACCCCTAGTGTTAGTTATTGACGGAGGTTACAATAGTAACCGAGACATTCTCTTACCACTTTTAGGTCAGTTCTTCTGTAAGGTGGGGTGGTAGCTTAAGTGCACGAAGAAGACTTAGGAGTAGAAAAACAAAAACAGTATTTAAATAAACAAAACACACAGGAGAGCAGGAGATCGCTGGAGATTAAATAACAGAAATTAATTGTTTTGTAATTTACAATATGTTTGTTTGCAATTTTGCATTATCTTAGTGTCATGTGTGTTAGCCTGATGATGTCTGAAGCTCTGCCCCCTTCTAGAAAGGGGTCCGGGAGTACCAGCTCATTTGCATATAAAGGGACATGCACAAAAACTGCGTGTTTTTGCTCACCCTCAAAAAGTGACACTTTTAACATGCTATAAAGAATGATCTGTGGGATATTTTGACCTAACCTTCACATACACACTCTGGGGACATCAGAGACTTATTTTACATAAAAAGGGGCATAACAGGACCCCTTTAAAAGAGTACAGGCACCCCAGTATGCCATTCCATAATACCTGAACCATTGTCACCGTATTTTTATGCTGAATTTCTGGCGATCAAATTTTCAATTTATCAATTTTTAATTTAATCTTTGATTAAATATTAGTATGTACTCTACAATACAATAAATAAATTCACATTATAGCTCTTTTTAATTTACTACCACATTTATCACATACCACCATTATAATACAGGTAACATCTGCCTTTTGTGAAACTTTAGTTTGATTATATCTGACTTGATTAAACTGTAAAATGTATTTCACTCAGGTACTGACTGCTGACAAGATGACACCCATGCCAACAAAGGCAGAACATTTAAACTCGCACATAAAGGCCTCCCGTGTGAATCAGGGCCTTTCTTCATGTGAGGCAATAGAGGTACCCACCAAGCCATTATGTCCCACTGATTCCAAATATTAGAAATGCCATGACAACATAATCACACTGGCATTGGGTCTCATGTAATAATATAGTTATCATGTATTCTAATCTTTGATACGAACATATGCCAGGCAAGCTTTGTATTGGCTCAGAGTACTTGGAATACGTTTTGGAGTGCGTAAATCATAATTAAAACAAAAAAATGTTATATGGAAATGGTGCATAAAGAACTTATTGAGCCACATGAGGGTACATTTTGGGGTGAACTATTCCTTTAAGTCTTGCAGACGTGCTGTCTCTATCAGAGCGGAGTTTGTGCTTGTAGGAGAGAGATGACCTTTGGGACAAGGGCAGATTGACTGAGCCTGACAGGACAGAGACAGTCTGTAACATTATTGAGCTAAAAGTCAGCTCAAAGTCTACTGTGATAAGATCATTTAATTGAGAAGGGTCTCTAAAATCGGACTTTGTCCTTTCATGAATAGGGAATAGGCATTTCATTAGAATAATTGGGAATATTGTTTTCAGTTAAAGGTGACGTGTGTAATTTCTTTGCCACTGGAGGCATCAAAAAGGACTGCAAAAATATCTTGATTTTTACATTTTCTTAAGAAAACGTGAACATGCAGAATGCCAGGTTGATGCTATGGGAAAAATACAAGGCCATGTGATTTGAGCTATCAATAGTCTTGCATATAATTTATAATATTTTAGTTAGGGGTTTGTTCAAATGAGCAATACTGTATAATAGTGATGCTTGCCATAGCAAACACCACTAATGATAGTTTTCAAACATATATACACGTGTCACGTTCTTTGAATGTGCACAATTGTGAATGCAATTTGATGTGTACTGCAACAGGAAAGATTTTTAGTGAGTAACAGCTTAAATGTTTTTACACAAAGTTATTTATGGTTTTACAAGAATTGAAAATAGTGCACAAGTCTTATAGATTCTGTGTGTGTGTGTGTGTGTGTGTGTGTGTGTGTGTGTGTGTTTTGCATCTTAAAGACAGTATTCACCTTTGCTGTATAGAAAACAACAACCTTGACGTTTGCGACATAGATAAATTAAGTTAGTTTGTATTTGTATATATATTGTTATATACAGTGTAAATTTAGTATCATTGAGATACTTATTTAGTTTTTAATTAACATTTTGAATACATTTGTACTTTAATATTTTCCGTTTTCATTTTAATTTTAGTACAAATTTTGGTAATTTTTATTAGTTTTTTGTAAATATTTAAGATTTCATTTTAATACATCAAGTACAGGATTTTCTATATTTTATTTCAGTTAATGAAAATGTTTTTTTTAATAGTTTTAGTTTTAATTAACTATAATAAAAGAGTCTGTAGCCAGTTTTAAAAAACGGCTAAAGACACGTCTTTTCCAGCAGCACCTGACCAATCAAGAATAGCACTTATCACTCTATTCATTCTCTGTCTGTCTAATTTATTTAAAAAAAATAAAAATAAAAATTGTCCTGTGTGTTCTGTGCTAGATTTAACTGAGACTTGTTACAGCACTTGCATACTGTAGCCCTTGACTGTTCTAGTTGCTTCTATTGCTCTCATTTGTAAGTCGCTTTGGATAAAAGCGTCTGCTAAATTACTAAATGTAAATGTAAATAATAACCCTGACAGTATAGCAATGATTTTTAACGAGTGAGTTAATTTGTATTACATTCAATTCCTAGTTCTATCTGATAATTACACATAATTACAATATTCTTGAATGCATCCAGGTACTTTCCCTACATTCTGAAGACGTACAATGAACCAGCCAGTCAATTTACCACTCTCAGCCTCTGTAATGTCTGTTCTCCGCACACATGCCGTCTATTCTTCTCAGGTTCTTCCCCGATGTGACCTGCCACAGTAAAACAAGCATCACACACCCGTGGCAACGACCACCATCCTCAAACACCCCAGCCCCTCGTCTCCCACTGGCCACTCGCTGCACTGCTGTATGACACGACAGCCCCACCCTTCCACTGCAACCGCTGCTCGCCTGCTATTGGCTGGCCGTAAGGCATGGGGTAGAATATATGTGGCCAACCTTGAAGTACTAAACTAGGGCACTGAGAGGGTTAGAATGCTAGAATGAGGGGAGGAGAGAGAGAGAAATGTTGAGGGAGTGGTGGGAAGGCGGGGTTGGGGGGACGAGAACAGAACAGGGCTGTGTGCTTTGTGTTTTTCCCAGTTTTCGCACACAGCACATTTTAGCAACATTACAGGGCAATAACTGAATCACTGTGAATACAAAAACATTGTTATACTGATACAAAAATATATATATATAGTAGT
Source organism: Romanogobio albipinnatus (assembly GCA_023566225.1). Classification (NCBI taxonomy): domain Eukaryota; kingdom Metazoa; phylum Chordata; class Actinopteri; order Cypriniformes; family Gobionidae; genus Romanogobio; species Romanogobio albipinnatus. Next base: position 54,383,665 of record CM042247.1, read on the forward strand.
GAATTCAATGTAAAATGATCTTAAATATCCCAAATGCGGTTCGGGAGAAAACTGCAGGGGGTTTGTGAGCTAATGATTAATTTTATCAAATGTAAAATTTTAATAAATATCTAGGGCTGCCCAATAATCGTGATTCACCTTTTGAGAGCATTATGTGTGCTAATGTTTACTTTATTTACTTATTCACATAATTTTCAACATTGCATACAATTCTAATACATTTGCAGCATTTCACCAGTAATTGATGTTTTATAAACAAATTTCGGGAGAAGCACATTCAGGAAATTAAAACTGTTAAGTGGAGCAGACCCAGTTAATTAAACCTAATTGAACACAAGAGGAGCTCATTAAAAAATCAACGATAGGAGGTGTATATAGACAGCCGATTTACCTTCCTGTCGTTGACTGTTCCTTAGCTTCCCTCCACCACCCCTTCTCCTCACTTAATTAAACTCACATAAGACATCAAATTAATATATGTAGTCTAGTTCTAGACTATTTCCATCACGGGGGTGGGGGGGGGTACTCTGGGTTCGGGCAAAATTCCGAGCCCGGAGCCCTCCCCCGGACAGCACGCCAAATACGCATAATATTTACTCTATTTAATTTGATGTAAGTGTGAACTCGTGAATCTGCCAAATTAAAAGTTTGAGGATTTAAAATCTCGATGGTTTGAACTTTTGGAAGTGAAGAATTTAAGACAATAAATATTAGCCTTTTAACTAGCAATGAAAAATAAAATCATCATTATAATTAACAAAAACAAAATCCATTTCACGATGTTATTGTAATTTACAATAGTATTATTATTTAATATTTCAGTCTTTATTTTTATAATTAGAGTTAAAACATTATTATTACTATTATTATTATTATAGATAAAAAATGATGATGATGATGATGATGATGATGATGATGATGATGATGATGATGATGATGATGATGATGATGATTAATAATTAATAAGTCTAAGGGGTTTGTCCAACAAAAGTTTGAGAACCCCTGGTTTAGTAAAATAATAAAAATTATTGTAACCCGAATAATTAAACTATTAAACTGCATACATTGCAAATACAGTGTGGGATACAGTATTTCAGTGTATGTGGTGTTAAAGACTGTATATTACTGTAGTAAAGCTTGTTTGTACGGGAAGAAGGAGGCGGGAACTGGCGGACAATCAAAAGAACTTTTAATCAAACAAACACAAAATAAAATGGCGGCGAAAGCCCCTCGCGGACGACTGCCGCCTACATACAAACAAACACAAATGAAAATAAAAATCTGCAGCCCCTCACGGACGACTGCAGCGAACACATAACAGAACATAAACAAAACTTAACATAAAATCCAGGCCTGGTCCTCTCTCATCCCTCACTGTCGTCGCTCCTCCTTTATACTCCCTCACTCCTCCGCGAGGGCCGAGATCGCTGCGGCTCGCAGCTGACGCTCATCCCCACTGATGAGCGCCGCCTCGTCCCGCCCTCACGTCCCCTCGGCCTCGCTGCTCGCCACATACCCCCAACGCCCTTCGCAGGCCGGGGGGCACTCCCGAGTCTGCGCTCTACTCCCCCCCCCCCCTCCCCGGGGGGGCCGATCACGGACCTGGGGGTAAGAACAGCGAGGTGAGAGAACGGAGCGGGGAGCATGAGGAGCGACAGAGACGAGAGAGTGGAGAGAGGAGAAAAAAAAAAAATCTGGTCCGGTTCCCAGACACACTGCCGCTCGGTCCTCAGCCAGCCGAGAGGCTCTTCTTCGCGGTGCCATGCCACTGGACGCTCGGTGGACGGCTCGAGACTCCTCCGCCCCCTGGCGGCCGGCGGTGGCTCCTCCTTCTGAGGGCGGCCGGAAGCGAGTCCCCATCCCGCGCTCCCTGCTCCTCCCCAACCTGGCGGACGGCAGCACGCTCCGGCTCCTCCCCAATATGGCGGACGGCAGCAGGCTTCGGCTCCGGGCAAGCGCTGGGGACTCCTTCGCCCCCTCGCGGACGGCAGCCACCCCACCTCGACCCAGGGGCACGGCAGCGAGCTCTCCGTCCCACCGACCTTCATCCGCTCCAACACCACCACTTCGGGCAGCCGCTCGCGGACTTCTCTCCTCCGCGCTGCCCGAACTCCGCGGCACCGCGATCCCCCTCAGCTGCGAGGGCTCTTCGACAGCGTGTCCCTCCTTCCTCCCGGGTTTCGGCACCACTGTAGTAAAGCTTGTTTGTACGGGAAGAAGGAGGCGGGAACCGGCGGACAATCAAAATAACTTTTAATCAAACAAACACAAAATAAAATGGCGGCGACAGCCCCTCGCGGACGACTGCCGCCTACATACAAACAAACACAAATGAAAATAAAAAGCTGCAGCCCCTCACGGACGACTGCAGCAACACATAACAGAACATAAACAAAACTTAACATAAAATCCAGGCCTGGTCCTCTCTCGTCCCTCACTGTCGTCGCTCCTCCTTTATACTCCCTCACTCCTCCTCGAGGGCCGAGATCGCTGCGGCTCGCAGCTGGCGCTTATCCCCACTGATGAGCGCCGCCTCGTCCCGCCCTCACGGTCCCTCGGCCTCGCTGCTCGCCACAATTACCAAGACGGTTCACTCCAGTTACTGCTCCGCTTGCCACATCAGATGAAACCTCCATAGCAGCGTATTCTTAGACTGGGTAAATCCAGCCTGATCTGCCGGCGATTTGATTTGGCCCTGCAACTCAGTCTGGAAACCGGTACATTCATTTCTACTGCTTCGGTTACACTTTTGCAGGAACCAATCACAGACTGGCTTATCCACCTGGCGCGCTATTGGCGGTTTTAACACGATGACGGATAGAGAAGCGATGGGTCGTTGCTGATTTGAAATATAGTATTGAAATGCTAGATGTTTTAGAGATTTCTGTAAATAAGAGTTGGTCCTGCATGACCAAAACAGCTGCTTGGAGGCGATATCAATATGGCTGCCAAGCAAACAGACTTTTGAAAGGGATTTTGGTGGTGCGTTCTGTTGAATACTTCACATTTTGGCAAAAGAATTATAGGTCATCCAGGTATTCAGTGCATACAGATTTCACAAACATACTGCAGAAATAGCAAGTAGCATGTTAATATGCTAATACACTTTTTGTCTATGAAGGTATCTCAGGTTTCAGCATGACTTTCAAATCAGCAAAATATCTAGAGTCTTAGACAAAAGCAAACAAATATAGCACTTAATGACTACAATACAATACTTCTATTTCTTGGTAGAGATAAGACATGGTTTCACAAAAGATAATTTACTTCTTCTTATTTACTTTACTGCCATTTTTATTTGTTCAAAAAAAGTTCTGAATGATACATCTGTGCTGCTGCCAGTAAATGACCAGATCAAGGCATCTTAGTAGACAGGTTCAGGGCTTGACATTAACACCCGCCAACCGATTTTTCGATTGATAATGAAATAGTTGAACAGCTTCCAATACAAATTTCACGCAGAATAGACACACGATACCATCTTTCTCATTCTCTCATCTTTCCGACAGCGACTTACACACAAACCCGCCTCCCCTCACTCACTCATGAATATTGTTGGTGTTACAGGGCTTGAATTTCAGTGTGGAATTGCACATAATTTTACACATTCCCGCAGATTTTGTGCTCATACCCAAACTGTGTGCACATAAAGCCACCTTTTAGTACTAAATTGAGCTTTTATTTGCTGCTTGTTTCGCTTAAACAGTCAAATACACACAAAATAATGTCAAAATGCCGGTCTTGGTGAGCATTCACATAAACAGTTGAGAAAGAAAACGCATGTGTGACAGTATAATGGATCCGTGCGTCAGGTCTTAAAGTGACAGCAGCCTAATAAATGCTGAGATAATATAAAAAATATCTACATTCCCTATGGTATCCATATCAAAATTGTGGCCAGTGAAAATGCTGAGTGGGTTGTAACTTTTGAAAAGCACTAGCCACAGTGGCTGGTGAGCAAAGAAGTTAATGTCAAGCCCTGGACAGGTTGCTGGATTCAAATGTGGCTTGATGCTTTCCCACCACCTTACACTGTCCGCGAAGGCAGCTTATGTCGCAGAGTCACTTTCCAGATCAAAGTGGCTGTCAAATGTGGGTGATTGCTATAGTGATCATCACTGAATGTGATTTCACCAAGTCCAACATGTTCCTGGATCAACATCCTTGTTGATCCTGGAGCAACATTCCAATCATCCCATCAGAGACAAGTTTACAGTTATTGTCAAGTTTAGGCTTACAACCAGGGTAAGGTGCTTCTACACCGTTCACATTCAGCTAGCACTTCCCTCTGATTTTAGTGACAAGTTATGGGTCGGGTTAGGTTTAGAGGAATGGATAGGGTTAGAACTATGTTTTTGGACAGGAATTCTGTTCCAGGATTGACAAAAGATGTACAGTACCTCGTTTTGAGTTTGACAATTAGAATAAATGACCAGCAAGGGTTTCATTCTGCTCATGATTAACTGTAAAACAAATAAAATTAATAATAAATAAAAGATGAGTCCAATAAAGCTTGTGAATTTGACTGCTCAGCTTCACAACTCAATCCAATACGGGGTTGCAGTGTTGCCTAGTAACGATGGCACACAACTGACCTTATCTCGTGCGGTCATAAAAATGTATGAAGTCCCCCCTATTTTCCTTCCTCGGTTCTCTATTCCCTGCTCTCCATGCACAATCACTCGCACGCAGCCAAGGGCAAAGCACACTATGCATTTTCTTATTCCCTTCTACAGCACTGCTATCGTGTGTGTGTGTGTGTGTGTGTGTGTGTGTGTGTGTGTGTGTGTGTGTGTGTGTGTGTGTGTGTGTGTGTGTGTGTGTGTGTGTGCGCGTGCTTTGCCTGGGAGCTCCCTTGTTTCATTACAGCGTTGTTATCTGAACCAGAACACTGTCTCACAACACACACTGGGTAGGAGGGAAGCAGATCACATGGTTTAAATTTAACACACACGCATACAAACTCACACACATGCATCTATATGGGAGAGGGAAAGGGAAATGTCTGAAAGGGAGAGGCTTATAGAAGAGGCTGTACCTTTATTGGATTGGCCTTGACAGTGATAATTTCGGCAGAATCCATTCAGCCTCCGGGGGGAGGACAGACACCAGCGTTCAATAACACCTGACACTTTTTTCCCATCATCCACCACACTGAGGCTACAATGTAATTCTACTGTGTCTGTTGCAGCATTGCGCCAATTTCTTTGGAATATGATTTTACCTCTAAAGATTGAATAAATGTACAACTCTGAAACTGCAGGCAGCTTAAGGGGACACTGAAGAATATTTAATGATGTTTTCAAAGGCAAGCATCCATTGCAGATTTGAAAAGCTCCATGTGTACGTTTTAACTTTGGTGTGTGCCTCATACAATTTCACGTGGTTAATTGATTTAATATACTAAATTGATTAAATGCAAATCGTTTTGTGATTCCAGAAGTTATGTTCTGTATTCCAGACCTGAATGTGTTTCAATAAAAACAATCATTATTGAAGGAATATAAAAAATCTTGATGTGTTTATTTAATATTTATATCATCTATTAATTTAAATACTTTTAAGTCATCCATTTAACTGAAATAAAATAATCTTTTATTGTATTTCAGCGAGTTGCCAAAGCTCAAACAATACATTGAAATGAAAAAATTATATAGACATATTAAAAACAATTACTAATAAAAAATGACAAAAAAACACTTAAAGGTCCCGTTCTTCGTGTTTTTTTGAAGCTTTGATTGTGTTTACAGTGTGCAATATAACATGTGTTCATGTTTCGCGTGTAAAAACACAGTATTTTTCACACAATTTACTCATCTGTACACCGCTGTTTTCACTGTCCTAAAAACGGCTGATGAGTTCCTTTATTCTATGAAGTCCCTCCTTCAGAAATACGTAACGAGTTCTGATTGTGCCAGCGGTTCCCGTGTTGTGATTCGACAGCAGCTTAGCGCACGTGGAAAGGTCACGCCTCTTAACGGGAGATGTATGCGCTTAATGATCTCTACAGCGTCCCTGGGAAAGCCAAACAAAGGTGATTTGACTCCGGGATGAAAATAACAGCGTCTCGACGACATGGCGACAAACACACTCAAACGCAGCACTTCCTTTTCTCCACGCGACACTTCCTCTTCTCCACGTGGGACAGCAACAAGACCACGCCCCCTTTTTTCGCGTAGTCTTGTGGGCGGAGGTTAGTCTGTTCTACTGTTCTACTGACGTCATTTATGAAGGAAGTACCAGGATGTAGTCCAAGCCGGCCGTTCGCTGTAGGCTTTGAAAGGGAACTTCTGTTAAATAAAATATCTCGCTTGGCATTGAACTTTGAGCTTTATAATTTTACAGGTATTATTTATGCTCTAACAGCAACATTACACACTAACTAAAGTTAGAACAGTGGGATCACGAAGAACGGGACCTTTAAAACTTTCACAAAAATTTGAATGAAAACAATATACAAAAATAAAAACTAATTCAAAATACCTCAATGATACTAAAGTAAAACTGCTGCGAAGTTCATGTGTAGTGGAGTGTAGTGGCATGTTTTTAACAATTATATTAACGACTAATAATAAGGGCAAGGATGTAAATGAAAAAGTGTAATCGTTTTTTAACAATTGGTGAGAACTTTTTGTTAGAATGTCTATTCTGATAGACAATTTTTTATGGCAATCAATGGATAACAATACTTGTTGCTCCAATTACCACTGGTCATTCAAGAAAGCATTTTTTCTATGTACTATGCATGCTATCTATCTTATTATTAGAGTAAGCGCAGCCATTTGTAAATTCAATGTGTCTGGCTTCCGGTCTCATATCCACATCCAGTTATTTCACGAGTTCACACTTACATATCATTTGTAGAGAGTTAATTGAATTGCGTATTTGGCGTGCTGTCCGGGGGGGAGGGCTTCGAGCTCGGACTTCGGCCCGAACCCAGAGTACCCCCCGTATGTAAGTGGTTTAGAACTAAAAGATAGGGCAAGATGTGGAGAAGGGGTGGTGGAGGGATGCTGAAAAAACTGTCAACAAAATGGAGGTAGGACGGCTGCGTATATATACCTCTTTGTTGATTAGCTGAGTACTCTCCACCTGTGTCAATTATCTGACATGTTCCTCCCGAACCTCGTTTAGTGAAACAGCATATGTAGTTGTACAAAACAGCTCGTTTTGCTGCTTGATATTGCAAACTGGTATTTTTTACCATATTATTTGAATGTATTGTCTTAATATAAACACACTGGTTTGTGTGTTTCCGCGTTTACAGCACTTTGATATTCTTCTTGTTATTTGGCGGCTAATGAATCAGAAAATCCCCACACATTCACAGAAAACAGCTTACCTCCGTGTTGAAAAATAAGGTGGATACGGATGTATTTTACCGGTGCACATCTCACGAATGACAAGGCCCTCTGAAAACACACAGATCCAGCTATACACATAGTTCAGCTTTATTTTCCTTTCCCCTGCCCTACGCCTCACATTTTTATAGCAAAAACGTGTTCTTTGTGATTGGCCCGGCTCCTATATTTATACTGGCAGGAGTTAACAGGGTCATGCTAACCAGAGACACCTTCTGAACCCCTTGGGTCTAACATCTCATCCGTTCAACTATCCATTTTCCTTGTCCTCCATCTTCTTCAAGGGTAAATCGTGTCAAGTCATAATAGATTGAGCCAGATCAGAACTGGTCCTGAGTCAAAGTGCCGTAGACTCCACGGCACATCTGTGTCACACGGGTCACATTCGACTACAGTGTGAACGCAGCCAAAAGTGGATTTAACTTTAATTGGTGATTCCAGCCCACCAAAACATTTCTCCTCTATGTCCTCTAGTTCCTTTTCAAATGAGCCGGTGATTAACACACCTCGCGGTCATATCACAGAAGGTGTTTGTGATGCCGAGTGCAGGACGGCTCCGGCCCCAGGGGGCACCGCGAGGCAGCGAGGGTGGCAGCAAGACTTCACCACTCGACCTCCTGCTGTCCTGGGAACAGCTGCGGCGCAGTGTGGCGTGCGAGCGTCTGTCGGGGCGCAGATGGCAGGCTAGGGTGATACCTTGGAGATGGCAAGCGGGCGATGCCCCTTAAGAGAGCAAGCTGGCAGGTACAGGGACGGTGAGCTTAACCCTGCCAGCTGAGTGGGTCGTCAGCAGCGTGCATAGTGTGCAGCGATGCACACTGCAGTACGGACAGTTACACACCGCAACAGACTTGAGTGTGGAAAACCTAGTGTAGCTGAATGCTGTAGGGTTCAGAAAGAAACAAGTTCTGTTTCAGTTAGAAATGACGTTTCTCGTAGGAAAAAATTATAAAAAAACGAAAGTGATGAGCTATAAAATGAATATGGATGTCATCATTATGAAGAATATCATAAGAAATCTTATGTTTGGTTGTATACTTTGATATCTTGCCAAGGCCAGTGGAGATCTCTATAAACTCCTTATCAGGATAAGCATGACACTTGTGCAAAAGTCTCCAATTGTTGTCCATTTAATCTCTGATGAGTTACTGTGGTCATGGAGAAACAATTGAGAAAATCTTATTTATTCATTTATTTTATATTATGGACAGGAGTGCAGATGAACCCAGAAGAAAATTGTTCAGAGATTGGTGGTAAATAGAATATTGGCCTATACTTTCAAATGATAGCATATATGGTGTGTCCCAATGTGTGTACTTTATGCACTATTCTATGACGTTTTGTAGTGTAAATAGTGTGAGTAGTGTGTTCACACTAAAAATTCCAAATAGAATGTTGGACACTTTTCTAAACAATAACAAACCCAGCTTTATTTGGGTTAAATTAATATGGAAGGATGTGGGAATAGAGAAGGAAATAGTGGCATTACAATGGCAGCATCTTAAATTGCATACTCTCTTGAGTGGGTCATTATTTTGAATAATGAATTACTTCACGCACGTTAAAGATTACGTTCTATATAGTATGAATGTGTGTAATAAGAATGTAACCCATACGTACTACGCATGTGATCTACAGCGTCACTTCACTGCCAATTCATAAATCCTCTCCTGTGCCCTCATGGGATAAAAAAGTAAAGTATGAGAACTTCAGAATATCGCCGGAGGTAGTAGGTCACCCGGGGACTTTTTGCCTACTGTGAATTCAGATATAGCCTACTCTATATTTCCAAAAGTATTGGGACACCCCTCCAAATCACTGAATCGAGGTGTTCCAATCACTCCCATGGCCACAGGTGTATAAAATCAAGCACCTGGGTATGCAGATGCTTCAACAAACATTTGTGAAAGAATGGGTCGCTCTCAGGAGCTCAGTGAACTCAAGCGTGGTACCGTGATCGGTTGTCACCTGTGCAATAAGTCCATTCATGAAGTTTCCTCACTACTAAATATTCCATGGTCAACTGTTAGGGGTATTATAACAAAGTGGAAGCAATTGGGAACAAAAGCAACTCGAAGTGGTAGGCCATGTAAAATCATAGAGCGGGGTCAGCGCATGCTGAGGCGCACAGTGCACAGAAGTCACCAACTTTCTGCAGTTAAAAGCTACAGACCTCCAAACTTTATGTGGCCTTCAGATTAGCTCAAGAACAGTGCGTAGAGAGCTTCATGGAATGGGTTTCCATGGCTGAGCAGCTCATCCAAGCCTTACATCACCAAGTGCAATGCAAAGCGCGGGATGCAGTGGGGTAAAGCACGCCGCCACTAGACTCTAGAGCAGTGGAGACGTGTTCTCTGGAGTGACCAATCATGCTTCTCTGTCTGGTAATCCGATGGATGAGTCTGGGTTTGGCGTATGCCAGGAGAACTGCATTGTGCCAAGTGTAAAGTTTGGTGGATGGGGGGATTATGGTGTGGGGTTGTTTTTCAGGGGTTGGGCTTGGCCCCTTAGTTCCAGTGAAAGTAACTCTTAATGCCAACATACCAAGACATTTTGGACAATTTCATGCTCCCAACTTTGTGGGAACAGTTTGGGGATGCCCCTTCCTCTTCCAACATGACTGCGCTCCAGTGCACAAAGCAAGGTCCATAAAGACATGGATGAGCGAGTTTGGTGTGGAGGAGCTTGACTGGCCTGCACAGAGTCCTGACCTCAACCCGACAGAACACCTTTGGGATGAATTAGAGCGGAGACTGTGAGCCAGGCCTTCTCGTCCAACATCAGTGCCTGACCTCACAAATGCGCTTCTAGAAGAATGGTCACAAATTCCCATAAACACACTCCTAGACCTTGTGGAAAGCCTTCTCAGAAGAGTTGAAGCTGTTATAGCTGCAAAGGGGAGGACCAACTCCATATTAAACCCTACAGATTAAGAATGGGATGTCATTAAAGTTCATGTGCATGTAAAGGCAGGCGTCCCAAAACTTTTTGCAATATAGTGTACTCTTTTTGTCACAAACTGTTTTTCACCTAGGGCAGTATGCGATTATGTCCACAACAAAGGACATATCTTTGGTTTAAACATACTTCTTGTGCAGTATGTAGTAATCCAGCTAGCTGGTTTGGTGTAATCAAATAGCACATACATATTTTGAAAAGTTTGACTAAAAATAAAAATGGCCTCTAATAGATGATCTATACTGTAACATCAACATCAGCTGTTCTTTAGAGTGAACACCTTTAAGAGTAAATGTGTGATTCTCAGTTATCAAGGACATTGTAGAATGTAGTTATTTTCTAATCAACTGGATCATGTATTTGTTGCTCAGGGACTCTTCTTTAAAAAAAAAAATACAGCCAGTGAGAATTTACCAGTTACTAATGATGAATCTTTAAACAAGCTTTTAGCAGAAACACTGCCTGGCTCAATTTAGCAGACACGCAAGTAATACACACTGGAGATATAAAAACAACATAAAACCAGCCGTAAACATTCAGATGGCAAATTAATACATGTAAAGCAGAGATCATTTAGGAGGGGAAAAAAAACAAAAAGAAGAGGTAAAGGAGGCCTTTCATCATTTATAAAAAAAAATGTTTATTATTTTTTAAATATAATTTCATATTATACACTTTCTTTTTAAAACTGTCAGGAAATTATATGCTACACTATTCTTTTACTTTGTAAATATACTGTAAATATACAGTTTATGCCAAGACAATAAAGTACACTGAACTGAAACTAAAATGTAATATTTTGAGAGAAATTGTGCATGATCTAGTCATCTGGGCAGGGTCTAAGTTGCTCCTATTGTTTTGGAACTTCCTCTCTCACAGGAAATGTAACTGCACTACACTTTTGGAACTGGATCATTGCTTTAAGAACCCACAACAAAAGCTGCCCCATCACCTGCACACTAAACGGTCCAGGGTGAATGGGACAGGGTTGGGGCAAAATCATGTGGACAGGTCATTACTACACACATCCCCCAATAATCCCAGATTGTCCAACTCCTCTTCCCTGCACGTAATTACACAATATCACCATGCAAGATGCCAACAGATGCACTGCGTCTAAGACAAGCATTATGGACTTAGAGATGCTTCAGTAATTCGGCCTGCGCAAGGCATGCAGATTATTCTATTGAGGAGCGCGTCCAGGTTTTAGGTCGAGCGGCAGAAATGTAGCTACAACAGGTGGTCGGTTTCAGGGTGGACGTGGCATGAGACTAAGGGGGATATTATAAGAGGAAGCCAGCATATGCTGGTAATAACCTTAATTAAACAGTAGTTTTTAATATGAAATATTAGGAGACACTCCACGGTAGCTTAAGATAAACACTGTGTCAGTCATGTTTTTACTGGTTGCCAAAGGATGTGTTTTTTAATAATAATAATACAAATAATATTATTAATAATATTAATTGTTTTTACAGTAATTATCTTA